>VMKM01001298.1:0-157990 GCA_008360985.2 Macquaria ambigua | reverse complement strand
TCCTCTTCATTTCCTTTCCTTTCCTCTCCTTTTGTTTCCTCTCCTCTTCCTTTCCTCTCATCTTCCTTTATCTCATCCCTCTCCTCTCCTTTCCTCTTCTCTTTCCTCTCCTCTTCATGTCCTTTCCTTTCCTCTTCCTTTATCTCCTCTCCTTTCCTCTCCTCTCCATCGTCACCATACATACATTTTCTTTCCTCTCTAAAGATTTATACTAAGGTCTCTTTGATATATTGCTCTCAGGAGAGATCTCAAACATACGTTGTTGGTACATTTCTGTGTTCCCTCCATGTATAATTTCCTCTGCAGATGTGTCTGACAGTTTGTGATAGTTATTATCACTTGAACTCCAGCTTCAATGATTATAGGGAGATTTCTTGGACAAATAGGACACACAGCGGTTGACAAATGGTGCAACTTATTAAACATACATACATCCACCTATGTATCTACAACCCATCCCTGCTTTTTCTTTCTCTACACATGTAATCCATCCGCCAGTGTAAGGTGGTTTGGATAAACCTTTTATCCTTAAGCATGCAGTGTTTGACTTTGAGCAGGGGCTCTTAGAAAACAGCCCTTCAGCCATTTGGAGATTGCAGTCGTCAATATTGCAATTTTTAAATTAGATTAGATACATTTTTAAAGATCCCCATGGGATTACGTCATGGCAGCAGCAGAAAGATAATACAGCAAGCTACTGGACAACACATTGAACATAATGTTACAGTTACTGACTGCCTCACTGTTGCCTCTTTGTGGTTGCAGGCGGAGGTCCGGACCAGTTTCGAGGAGCTTTACCGCGTGATGTCGCAGCGCGAGGAGTTTCGCTGGATGATGCTGAGGATCAAACGCATGGCCGAGCCGTGGGTCAGCGCCATCCGCTCGCTGGCCGCCAAGCAGAACCTGGCCGGCCGTCGGAGGAAGAAGGTGGGCACGTACAGCACATCGTAGCACATGATATTGATATTTTTGGGGGCACACGTCTCTTATTATTGTGAGTTCTTTTCCCCTTAGGTTTTGTGTTTGCATACAGTTTGTATTGCTCTTTTTAGGCTGTTCATGTTTGTGTTTATTCCAAACAAACTATTGTTCTTGTTTCCCGAAACATTAAACGTGTCACTTCCACTACGCCAGAGCATTTGTCTTTTAAGAAAAGACCTACTTGACACGGTGTTTGGAATATTGAATGAAAAGCTTTTGTGAGCTGCATATACTGTAGGTGTAATTAATATATCAGTTGTTGACAGAATACCATTTAAAACTGTCACACGTTATTACTTTAACCAGCCAACAGCCACAGAAACAGGTGCAAGCAGATATAATGAGTGTAATTCCAAATTTAGACGGCTTATTCGGGAGAACGCCTACTCTCACAAAAAAGTAGCACAAGTGAATATTAATAAAGCTTAAATTTTAATGTTAATCTTCCTGAAAGTTAGAGGAATGTAACCCTGTCAAGAACTTTCTGAAAGCACCTCCCCTTAGCTTTCAGCCTGTTGAAATACATGCACCAGGTACACACACACACTTGTAGACTGCCCCACTTCTGCTCGGGGAAAGAAATGGTGATGGGACAGGACTGACATGGATATTCCATTGTGTCCCAAGCTGGTAGCAGCTCCCAGCGCTGAATAATGTACTCCACACTTTCCCCTGGCCTGGTGAATAATTCACATCACATTCCCATGATGCCTTGGTGCTGATGCAAAGCAGCATCCCCTTTAGCAAAGCAGAGAATACAAGAACCTCCATCTATCCATCCATCTATGGTGTCTTACCTATCCTTCCTTCCTTTTTCGTTTCTCCGTTTAATCTGTTCAGTCTGTAATTAAACAAAGAGTGTTTTTCTCTCTTAGTACAGAGCCCAGATACTTTCAAAGCCAGGTCTTTATTTCAGCCGCTAATCTCTTTTGGATATTAATCCACACATATTAATCCTTGACTGGTGCGCTGTGGGACTGAGGCTGGCTGTCAACAATGAAAAATGCGTCGGTCACTTCAAACAAAGCCTGCTATTACTTCCTACTCCTGCTGTGGAACACTGTGTTCCCCTCAGCAACTGAAAGCCAATCCTCTCTGTGTGTGTTGTTGTTCCTATTTTAGTAAAGTTGCACGCATTTTTCTCAGCATGTGCGCTGTGCACCCGACAGCATACAGGGATACTGGGATAAACATGTTTTTTTTAAACCCCCTGTATAAATCTTTTTAAACACGAAATCAATGGGGTGTCTCTGAATTATTTCTAAGCCGTTTTCTATATTCTTTTTCTACATTCTGTGTAGAAAAGTAACTTTCTTGCGTACTTTTTCCCCCCTTCCATCAGATCCTCGTGCACCTGGGCCTGCTGACCAAGGAGTCGGGCTTCAAAATAGCAGAAAACGCCTTCAGTGGCGGCCCGCTGGGCGAGTTGGTCCAGTGGAGTGATCTCATAACCACGCTGTACCTGCTGGGCCACGATGTCCGCATCTCAGCCTCCCTGGCCGAGCTCAAAGAGTCAGTACCAAACGCACTATGATACTACGATATGCTTTAAGTGGACAATTTAGGGTGCACGTATATGTTTAAACAAGTTTTATAAAGCTGTGTGAAGTCAGATAAACTGCCTGAAGTGATGTCTTTTTGGGGTTGAAACTTCGGGAGGTGTGGAGCTAACCAGACCTCTGCAGCCCACTCCTCATCTCTGCTGCAGGCTAGAGGCTACATTAGCCGCTACTAGCATAACGCACCCGAACCTCCGACCGAGCTGTCGGGGGTCGAGCTACGTTGTGGGTAATGTAGGCGCCAAACTTTGACAAGGAAGAACAATGCATTGAATAAAAAAGACAAATATCAAAGATATCTGGTTCTGCTGCATCGATTTTGATCCTTTTTTTTAAACTGCCCATTATGTGTCTGACAATGTTTTAGGTGTGCAATGCTAAATCAATGGAGTCCTCTTTTAGGCCAAACACAGCCTGAGCCAATGTTAATAATGACTGTAGTGTATCCAAATGTACTTCTGCACAGCAGATGCCTTTGGTCAGATATAGAAAATGTTTGGGAGGGATGAAACGCACGATTCTAAACAACCAAACAACAAACCTCAATATTTGCTTAAGGTCATTTGACTGAGGGTAAACAAATGTAGCTTCTGTGTTATTCATCTAATATTTGTTGGTGGTGTTTGGCAACGCTGACTCACCCTGTCTAGTGGGTGCATTTTATTGGACATGGATAGAGTATAGTATCAACTGCTGTGCCTCTGCAAGGCTTTTAGACTAAAAGTAATCTGGCCCTCTAGCCTCCATGTACCGTCCTCGTAATGCTTTTTTTTTTTTTTTTGCCGTATCTGGATACATTTCTTGATTTAAAGTTGATTTTTAATTCCAAACCTTTCTCCCCAGGATCATGCGCAAGGTCATGGGGAACAAGTCCAGTTGCCCGACCCAGGGTGACAAGGTGGTAGAGCTCATCTACATTGACATCGTGGGCCTCACGCAGTTTAAGAAGACGCTGGGACCTTCCTGGGTCCACTACCAGTAAGTACATGTGTGTGTTTTATTTATTTACCTGAAAAGTTGTGTTCTCGATCAGCTTCTGACTATGAGTGACACGATGTTCTGCCAACAGTTTGGGGTATTTCACATTGAGATTTCTGTATTTGTGTGTTTTTGTCTGTGGGGTTTGGTTGGGAAAACGTGGTGTCACAAACTCTTACAGCAGAATATGATGACAGTTGGTGGGTTGTTTGCTTAAGCCACACAGTCCTGATGAAGCATTTGAGTGTTTAAGTCTTAATAAATAATATCAAGGATGTTTTTTTTCCTACCTTTAAATTTGATTGTTTCTTATTTAGTTGTGACTATTTAATCTTCTAGAAAAAATACTTGGTTGTAGGGGCTTTAATGTATTTTCTGTAGCAATAATACAAAAGACTTCATCTCTGCAGTAGATGGCCAACAGTATATTGCTCCTACGATGCTAAAACAAGTACAGAGACCTTTAGTTATCTGATACAGGAAGTAATATTACTATTTTTGACTCCTCAAAGGTCTGTATGTAAGAAACATTTTCAGTTTGTAAATTCTGTCAAGGATCTGATTTGATTAGGGAACAAAACCCCCTTGCTGCTAGACAGTTGAAGACCCAGCCAAATCAACACAAATTAATATTTGTGGCTGCTGTAATTCGATTTAATGTTTATCTTTTAACTTTTTTTACCCAGAGAGGTTTAGCTGAGCATGCACTCTGCCTCTTTGCTGGCTTCCCAGCATAACTGCAGTTTTCTAGCAAGTGGCTATTGCGCAGCTCTGCTTGAGCAGTTGACGGTTAATTATCTTGCCCTGTAACTTTTTGTTTGAGCGAGGCCTTCAGTCACTCTGTGAATTCACTCATTTGTACAGTTCTCTAACCTCGTGCTGCCACTGCCAACTGTGGTTTAACAGCTTCTCTCGCATGTGCAAAGAGCTTTGGGTCGAGGCTTGTCTGGCACTTAGTGGGACAATGCCTCTATTTTCTGCTCATACATTACCACAATTTCCCAAAAGGCTGCAGTAGTGTCTGTTGTTCGTGATGTTTTCACCCACAGAGTCTATTCTCTCTCTCCCGATTGCTCCTCTGAGGACTGTAGATGAGGCCCTCCTGGTTTGTTTTGAAAGGGCTCTCATCAGCTCCGACTGACAGGAAAAGAGAAGGAACAATAAGTCTGGGGGGCACTAATGGCCCCGCTGGTTCCTCCTGCTTGTCACCAGGTTTTGTTTGTCTGCGACATAACACCTTAAACTGCATCCGCTCCCTTTGTGCCCCGAGGAAATTGATTCAGCCTCAGGCGTAACGCAACGTCCAGATGCTGTTTTCTGCATTATTTCTCCTACTGTTACTGAACACTCATGTCAGAGCACTTTATGTCAGTTTGTGACCTGGACGTCAAGTTGGAGCCATTTTTCTGTACTCCTCAGGAAGGCAGGGGGAAAAGATTCTTGCAAACAATTAACTGTGTCATTATTGTTCCCTTTTCTTTTCATGTTTTTGGGGACAAAGCAGCCAAGTCTGTCAGGCCCGTTTTGTGATTAATGCGTTTTGTTATTGCCTCAGTCTTCTGGCTATCTGTCTCACAGCACTGTCACTGCGTTTCATACCACTCCGGGGGAACAGAAATACTCTGAGCTATTATTTTCTGGGTATAAACTAGAGCCGCTGCTGCTCTAACTGTTCTGTTTCATTTAATCCTTTCATCCGGTAACTTAATCGGGTAATGCACTGCACCAGAACACGCGCTGGTGTATACCAGTCCTGCAGTAATGCAGAAATGAAACTGGACTAAAAGTTAGTCATGAGCTCCGTGCGGTTCACAAGTTTGATTTCATCATTTTGCCTCTTCCTCTTCCTCCTCTATCTCTTCGTCTCCTCTGGCTTCTGTTTCCATTTGTCACTTTCTGACTTTCTTTTGCCGAGAACTTTGTGTTTCGACACGACACTGCTGTCTGCATTCGTTGCTTTTGTGTGTGTGTGGGTGTGAGTGTGTGATTCATGTCACAGACTTTGGTTCATCCACACAGTGTCACTTGTTGAGGTATTTGTGTCGCTGTCGAGACAACAACTTGCTCTGGCAGTTGTGCAAGTTGCACATCATATAGTGGAAACACGTAAAAGCCCATGTTTTTATATTTTTAGACAGTTTTGGCAGAAAGTTGTTATAATTGACTTACTTACTGTTGCTACGCCTGTCAAGCTTTCCATTGTAGCACGGCACATATGCCGTTTATAATGATAACGGCGGCAGAGTTACTACTCATAATATATGGTAATTATTGAAATAATGGGTCTTTAACTACATTTTGCCGGCTGAAATTGCAGCTGTTGCTTTGCAGCCTTAGCTAGCTAGCTAAGTAACGTCAACTCCTTGAGTTTGTTGGGGTTTTAATGTTTCCGTCTGACTCGTATGAATATGATAAAACTTGCAAAAGGATCTTAGATATGCATTTAAAAAGACTGAGGCTAAAGCTGCATTTCCCAGGTAAAAAAGACAGCATCCTTGCTAGTTGACAGAAGACGTGGAAATAAAGAAATTGCGTTGTTCTTGTATTGCAGGGTAGCTAGTTATAATTACTAGAAATACATAATAAGTTACTTGGACAAAACAACACTTAGTCTCTTGCAACAATACAGCGTTTTTCACTTTTACATGAGAGAAGGACTTGAGGATGAGGACAAGCTGGCAAACTTATTTCATGTAATCTTTCCCTAAAATTACCCTAAACTCTGACGTAGCTGTCAGTAGCATCTGAGACCAGTGTTGCACTTGCTTCCACTAATGTAACCTGTAACACTACATCATAATAATGTAGTTAGCTAATGATATGCTAACTCAGGGAAGGACAAAGGTAGTTTGTGAGCTTATAAAAAAGTTGTGTTCATTTATTGCTTGTTAATAGTTGTAAAGGATAACTACACAATTCAGGTTAAAGTCTGTTAAGTGGAACACATTGTCAATAAAAGGGTATATTTATTGTTCATGGCGAGGCAGTGTAATCCAAAAGTAACTGAAAATAATAACAAATATCAGATGTTATTGGCTGGATGATGATCCCAGTAAGATAATCAATAACATATTAGAATGTATCTGTTCCAGCTCCATGGTGTTGTGTCTCATGAAGTTTTTTGTTTTTAACCAAACCCTGATGTTGGGCAGTAATTCCGCCTAATGCTTTTATAATTATTATCATTATTAACTCGTATGTCTGTTTATCATCCAGCTTGTGTTGAGCCTCAGAGGTGTGCGGGTATGTGACCATCTCATATCTCTGTTTCCTAATAATAATAATAATAATAATAATAATAATAATAATAATAATAATAATAATAATAACAACATATGGAACCATTTTATTCATTGCTGATTTCAGAGAGAGACCTGTCATTTGCAATCGCCATTTGGCATCCCTTCAAGTGGATCACATTATAGTGAAATTACTCTTTTACTTTGAAACAACAACATCCCCACTCAGCCCAGCTTGTGAAATCACAGCACGTTGTCGCTAAGTGCATGCTTGTTGAGCTGAACAGCCTCGACTCCTTCCCAGTTTTTGAAGCCCACTGTCAACTCACTGGACTCCGAATATGTGCTGCAGCCATATTTACCTCACGCTATGACTAAAACAGCACTTCCCCATCTGTTGAGGAAACATCTACCGGGGACAGATGAGGGTTGTTTTTCTCCGGAGCGAGTGGAGATGGCATGTGGTCATGTTGTTGTTATTAGTGTTCTGCTTTTCAGTCTAAACTTTCCTCCATGGCGAATGTGTTTCCCAGCTCCCCGCTCTCTCCCAGGGCCTTTCACAGTTCACACAGCCAGCTGCACAGCTGGGTGGAGAGACGATTACCGAGAGACAGAGAGAGATGGAGAGTCTTTGGCTGCAGATGTCTGAGTGTGTCCTTTGACTGTGTGATAAATGCAGAGTATTCTACCTTGACCCAAAGTGGGAGTCATTTGATTTTATTTAATACGCAAGAAAACACTGTTCTCAGGCTCAACATGGCCACTAAAAGAGGCTCATCATTTCATCGGCCCTTTTTGCCTCCCTAATTGGAAAAATGTAGCTAGCGATCAAAGCAGCATCTAGAAAAGAGAAGCGAGTTAGTGAATGCAGAGCGTGGAGTTTGAAGGTCATGAGTGAGTGGCATCTCTGCGTATATAACATCCCCTCTTCCTGGTTGTAGTCTGATTAATCCTGCGCTGTGACCTTTCGAGTCAGCTGCGATGTTCATTCACAGTCTCACACCTCCACAGGACAGGATTTCACTGCCTCTCAGTCTGAGAGTCGAGACGTTATTTTTGTGGTTTCATGATCCCGTATGGAGCTGTTTGATAACTCGTTTTATTTTATGTATATACATTATTTATTTTAAGTGTCACTGTGAAAGACATTACTAAAGATGTTGGCACAGTGTATTGACGGATTTTCTTAATATAAGTGGCTTCAACATTAATGCTACAACAACAAGTATTAATTCATCCGTTTTATACCATTAAAATGGTCCGTCCCACATGACGCACAATAATACCACATACTATTTTACACAAAACAAAACAGATTAGAAACACAATATAAAAGATGGTTTCCTTTCGTTATACAGAATCTTTTTCAGCCTCATTCTTAGATCACAATATGAAACAAAGTGCTTTTCATTTTCTATTTCATAGATCTCGCATAACTGACTAAGCCTATCTTGTGCATCAATACCAAAATAACAAATAGCGTCCTGTTTCCAGATGTAGTGACAAGCTACCAAACCTCAGTTGGGCAAACAAACACAAATAACACATCTTCACGTCTCATCTTTACCTGCTGAAGCGTCCAAAAGCTCAGATAAAAAAAAACCTCAATGTTTGTAAGATCTTCAGGCTTACTTGTGTGGTTTACATGAGTGTAAAATTAAGTAACGTTAGGCTTATTTCCTGGTCGACTGTGAAGATTAGTGGGATAACACTATGCAGCTAGTAGCACATAATATGACAACACTGAGTCTGTTTCTAGCTTTCTTTGATTTTGGAAGATTCAAAGCGAATTTAATTGAAATATACAGCAGCCGTTAACACGCTTGCCTTTGTGTGACGTCGCAGGTGCATGTTGCGGGTGCTGGATTCGTTCGGGACGGAGCCGGAGTTCAACCACGCCCACTACGCCCAGTCCAAGGGCCACAAGACGCCCTGGGGGAAGTGGAACCTCAACCCGCAGCAGTTCAACACTATGTTCCGTAAGTCGGCAGGGCGCCAACACACCAACACAGTCAACCATCACTAAACCGGGCCATCTGGCTCAACTATTACCACAGTTTATGTAATGCAAACCAGCACAAAAGATCCCTGATCCGTCCAAAAAAAATAAAAAAAATTTCAAGTATGTTCTGCTGGACAGTTGAGAATAACACATGACTCACAGATTTCATCACCTCAACAAGTTCCCCTCTCTGTTGTTTAAATAACATCAAGTCGCCAAATGTGTCTACTACTGCAGTAAAAATCAGTTTTCTTGATCGTTACGCCCAATGTCCATAGTTCCAGTTGGATTTTCTGCTATGAACGAGATGTTTTGGTTGGAAAAAAAGGCATAAAAGGCGCTCTGAAAATCCAGCACGTTGCCTGCTAATGGAAAATCATCAAGCAGATTAAAAGAAGAGTAAGAGGTCAGACACTTAGCTCTCCATTTTACTGATTATGAATGTAGGACGTAGGGTTTTTATGCTCCCTCTCTGTGTGTGCATGAGATCACTCTGTATCTGGAGTCAGCCACATGAGCTCGGGTGGATGAGCGGTGGTGGCGGTGCAGCAGAGGAGAAAGGGGAGCCAGCCCCCCGGGGTACTGACCTTTTTCCCCGTGGCTAAGAGAAAGTGAAATGTTACCCATGCAGTCCCCGTTTGCGAGGGGAGGCCTGGGGCTATCCAGAATACCACTGCACCTGAATAGGCCCTTTGTCCTCTGAATAGGGTATGTCTTTCTCATAACACACAGGGGCCTTTGCACAAAATCCAGTTAAGAGTCGCTGGGTTAGATGATATCGCTGGCGTAACAAGTGCACGGTGGTTTGGCCGAGTGTTAAAACCACAGAATGGCATCACTTCCAGGCACGAGAGACTCTTTGCATTGTGCTGCACAACACCTTACCGTCAGGCTAAAGACTCATGTGTACCATGCAACTGAAACTGCATATTGCATTAACACCTCCCAGGATAATGAGCAGATATCTCAGGTTTCTTATCGTTTTTGCACATTAAACTAGAAGTGTGCATTTGGATGGAGTTCACTGCGTTAGGACATTCTTGTGATAAAGAAATGTTAATGCTATTTGCAAATACAGTGTACAGTGCAGTGCTAGTTAGAAAGTAAACACATAGAAACTTCATCTTTACTTGCTCAGACTTTATATAAAATGTAATATTTGCATTCCCTTGTCCTTAAATTGTATTTATCTCACATATTGAATGTAGATGTAACAATGGACCAATCAGGAGCTAGAAGGTACTTTATCCTAAATTTGGATTGGTCAATTTGTCACGATTAGGCAGTTGTCCATAAATCATTGGTTGAGGGAATTGGGAGTATGTGGCCTCTGGCCAATAAGACAAGACAAGGCCAAATTGACCTCATTAATCTATTTCAGAGTCGGGATAGCAGGGAGTGTTTTCTGCTGTACAATTTGTGTCTGAAAGGCCTGCGCGTCTCAGTTAAGTTAGCTCTGTTTCCGAGCACAGGTAATTTATAATCTGGAAATATAATATAGTTAATTTTTCCTGTAGGTCAGACTGACATGTACCGTAATGATTCAAGTCCTGTCGAGTCTAATTTATTTACTTATTCCCTTCATCAGCTTAAAAACAAGTTTGTTACAAAGGGACTTTTTGCGATGGGGTTTAAACCTGACAGATATATCCAGACCTTTTCTGGATCACTATATGGATAATGATCCCTCCTTTAATCCCCCTGCACTACTGTCTTTGTCAGGCACATGCGTTCTAATAAAAACTAATTTAGAAAGCATATACATCGCCAAGAAATCAGCTTTTGTTCGCCAGGTGTCTCTTAAACCCTTGGCACAATTAAAGACACAGGAAATCTATCTAATCCCTCACGGAAACGATGAGTAATGCTGGTCAGAGGTCGAACGTAGCAGCAAGATAGTATTTATCTTTAAAGCATTGCCAGCTACGTAATTGACCCTGAGATCTGTCTTACTGATAGAGCCTGTGAAGCTTTGATTGATAATGTCGCTGGCACACCCACTCTAACTAAAGGTTATGTTTTCTTTTTTTTTTTTTTCCATCTGTGTGGGATCAATAGACTTGTGTTCTGTGACGGCGTCGCTCACACCAAAGCACAGTATGTTTTTTGTGATTTAAAGTTCATGTTCTTGCAATTGATATTATAAGGATTACTCTGCAGAAAGGAAGAATTTGTCTGCACCTCATCAGAAGTTAATGAAATGCAGACTAACGGCCTTCAAGATGTCGCCCGACTTGTACTCTGTATCTTTTGAATTTACAGCATTTTGAAATGAAACACTTTGGAAACGTTAGTGCCTGACAAGAACATCCGACCCTCAAACACTTTCCTGCGTCTGTTCAGTGATCAGCGAGCACCTCTCACCGTGCTCCTACCCGAAACCTTTTCGGATGCTCGCTCTGATTGATTGCAGCGGATTAGCATAATGGAAGTGTTGCAGAAAGCTCCAACTCTGAAGTCCAAAAGCTGCTGTAGAGACGCATAATATGACCATGTTATTCTGTATTTTTATGCTAGTAATGGTCAAACTGGAAAGCAAATTAAACACATTGGCCCTACACGTTATCTGTCAACAATGCCATGGTTGTGTTGGTATTAGTTGGTGCATAGAATAGGGCCAAGTGCGTTTCTTTGTTTTGTCTTACCCTTGAAGTATAATATAGATCATTAGATATTTGGCAGATGGTAACGTTTATATTCTAATTACAAAAGAGATGGAAATAACTACTGATTACAGTGAATTACTTTGAGATTAAACACACTTAATTTTCATCATTGTGAAGTTGGCAGCACTGTAGGACTTCCTGGTGTAGATCCAAATGCGTCAGTTCAGCCCTGAGATAAAGCGTTTCAGGTGTAGTTGATTTATTTCCACCTTCAGGCCCATTCAGATAAGTTTCAGAACCACAAAGTCTTTGATGTCGAGTTGTCAGAGTGCTGATGATGCATCTTTGCTGTGCGAAATCTTTTTCTTTTCTGTCTGGCCAGCAGTATAGTTAGTTAGTTTCCTGTGTTGCCGGGCCAACATTAGACACATAAACCTTTAGTGTGTGACTTGGGATTACTTTAGCCTGGTGTGTTTCTTTCTTATCATTGTGTGGTGATGTAGTATAGTCTGCCTCTCGTTGATTCAGTGAGATTTAACTGCTCCTTTTAAAGGGCACAAAGGAAGCCCCTGTACAGTCCCTAGAGTATTACCAACATTTCTTAACTCAGCTCGACCAGCTCGTCCCAATATTGACTCCCAATCTAACAGAGTGAATCCAGGATTCCTTACAAAGCAAACCTGGTCTCCCCGCCACTCGCAAGTTTGTCAAGAGCGACAAAGCAGCTGCTTCTCCGGCAACCCTGCCCTCCCAGGCTGTTTGTCAGCTGATGGCGAATGAAGCCGTGGCACGCTGAGTGACATTTTGAGTGGCGGCTCTTGTGGGAGAGGAGGCATCTGCTGCCAAATGCATCAAGAGGGCCGAACACTAATTAACAGCCTGTCCTGTTTACACAGTTTGGTTACAGGAGTGTTAGTGCTGCCTCCTCTCCCGGTGCCTAGGCCCATCTCTGCCTCTTTGCCATCAGAAATACATCTCAGATTTTAGCAACCACCTGAGGTATTATCCTAATTATTTTGAGTGTAAAATATTATCCTAAAAAATGTCCGTACCATGCAATAATAATGCGTATGATTAATGCAGTCATAAGAAGGTAGAACCAAGAAGTTAATTTCTTTGAAGTAAAGACTGAAATAAATAATTAATTAATAAAAAAATTAATTAATCTAAAATTTTCACTTGTTCAATTTCCTTTCTCGTCACTCCCCAAATCTGCCGTCACCCCCATTTTTTTTTTTTTGGTTATTGAGCTATTTGCGTTGTTATGCGTATTGTTTTATCAGCCAGCATTAGACAGACACTACAGGTAATTCAGTAACAGTTGTTGCTATTCGACTCCTGCCCACGCTGACACCTCACACAGATGTGGTGATATCTTCACAACGTCTACTCCCACATTCCTGGGCACTCCTACACACACAAAGCACACAAAGCGAACTAACAGTGCTGAGCGGGTGAAAGGTTCCTCTGTGCAGTGTAATAATGCTGGGAATCAGGATCAGGATTTGAATAGAGTAGATTAGGAACTGGACAACATTTGCAAACCCAAAGACATGTAATCACATGCAGTGTGATGGTGTAACGCTCTTATCCTCTGGCTCTCTGCCCAGATAAAGTACTGCACATTATATCAGCATAGATACATCTTACTTAACATAAGAGGAAAGCGTGTCAGTTTGATGTGTGAAGCCATGTTGTAACACATTTCCTGCTCTCTTGTTTCTTTTTTCGTGTTTGCCTAAAGATATTTAGCCGGAGCCAATATGTGAACTGCCTGGAGAGATCGAGTGAACAAACATTTGGCTTTTTGTCGAGCCAGAGAAAATGTCACATTCCAGCGCCAGCCAACACCTCCCGCCTGCTTTAAAAAAAAACCTTGTGAAACTACTGTAGCATAGTTGAACTTTTACAGTTTTATTTTTACAGTTACATTGTTTCTGCTGTTATCCACCGCAGTTAAATCATTATACAGCAGGTGCATCCCTGCCATCGTGTGTTAAACGCAGTGATTCATCCCCTATTATTACATTAGGTGTGATTAGTCAAGAGGATATTTGCGGTAGTTAAATTAAACTTGCAGCTGCAGTGTTGAGACACTTTGCTAAAACTGATCTCAATAAATCTTTCTTTTATTTACTACACTGAAGCGAATTCCATCTCCCCCAGCTGATTGACCTTAATTTGCCTCTGTAGTTAATAGCGTTGTGGTAAAAAAAAAACGAGCTCTGGCCACAGAAGCTCCCCTGGGGACTTCGACACAAACCACAACTGTGCACCAAAACACTCGCAGCCTGTTTCGTTCACTTCAAGGGGTTATGAGTTCTGCATTTCAGTCTTCTTGCACTATTCCTTTTTTATTTTAAATCAGATTTTTAAGCATATTTCTGATGTTTTGAATCGTTTCTGTCCACACTCCAAACCCCTTGTCTTCACGTTGGTTTTTACGAGGCAGATGGCAGCAAAGCAATGTGCTGCCAACTCCGGGGCTCCACACTTGACCCGCTCATCTTGTGGTTCCCATAGTAACTAGTCATCGCCGGGCAATAAGGAACGGCGGGAACAAAAACCCAGAGTGCATGTGGAGTCTCTCTCTGGAAACGCTGAGGTTGAGATGGGCTTATTTATTTAGCTGAATTGTGTGCAGACACTTGTGCAAGATTTATCTGAGGCCAGTTTAGTTTTTGCCTCGGTGATGCATGAATTAAGGCGAGGAAAAAGACTAACTGTGCCTGAAGTCATTTGTCATTTTATTTCTTTCTTTTCTTCTGTTGCTAAAACACATTTAAATGCATCATATTTAAGGTGAAACGAAGCCTTTAAGAGCTCATAACTCAGTCTTCTTAATCTCTTACAGGCAAGCTCTGATATTTGTTTGAGTTTTGTGTGTCTGTATGTATTTATATATTTTTATTTGTTTGTTTTTGCTGCAGCTCACACCCCTGACAACAGTTTCCTGGGCTTCGTGGTGGAGCAGCACCTCAACGCCAGCGACATCAGGCACATTGATGACATCAAGAGACAGAACCAGTCACTAGTCTACGGCAAGGTTGACAACTTCTGGAAGGTACTTTAATCTGTTACGCACACATGCACGATACATTCACGATATTACTAACTCACTGTGCACGTTTTTACACCCTGACACATGTACATCTCACACTTAGGGCCGGGTTATACTAGAAAAGAAGTGGTTTGTACGACGTGTTGTCTGACAACAAATAAAAAGTGTTTATAGTTGTTCTGAACGGCCGCTCTGGAACACATTTTCAGACAGCCTATCCTGGAAGACATTCATATTGTTGCGCTTGGTTGCTCACATTAAAGCTAACAGAAATAGTTACGCTAAGAAGCCAGTGAGTTTTGTTGTATTCCAGGTTCGCTTCACTTTATTATCGAGAAAGGAGAAGAAAAACAGAGCTGACTTATGAAAGTCTAACACACTTTTTCAAACACTTATACATTCTGACAAAAATGTACACACACACATATATGTATATGTGTGTATGTATTCCTTCTGAAGATGAAAGTGACAGACTATGCATGCCAAAGAACACCAGCGCACCGAGGATAACCCATTTTCAGACCTCTGAGAGCTCTGCAGCAGTGGAGCTCTTTGAACAACCTTGGGTAAAACTTTCACAAGAAACTTAATAACGGTCTGGTTTAGAAGCTCAAATTCAGCTTATCGCCCTCTCCGCTGAGTTTTTAATATATTCAAATGCATGCTCACACTGCGGCACGGAGACCAAGGGATTACTGTATCCTAGACAAAAACGACTTAGAGACTTGGAGAGATTTGCACATTGTTTGGCAAGCCATGGTTGGTTGGATTACTGCCCGTGCCTTGATGAGCTTTCAGCCGACACCATGTATGTTTCAGACTGGGTCGCTCCGGATCCAGCTGACTCTTTAGGTGTCTGACAGAGTAACTCGGTGGAATGATAATCGAAGCTACAAGAGAGAATTGCCTGCACGTAACATGCCTGTAGCTGTGTGGAACTGAATAATAAGCCGAACCTAACCGCTTATCTTGGCTTTATCTAACTTTACCAACTCATTGGCTTTACATTTGTGTCCGTACAGCGGACTGGCTAGTGATATTTCATGCGTTATTTGCACAGGAAACGCAAGCAGAGAGACTTTAAGTTGTTAGTTTACCTCCTGAATCTGTTTGGTCAGAAATGGTTAATAGGTACATACAGTCACGCTTCGAGCTGCCCTCTCACTACAAGTAGAGGATGTTTTTTAACCTCTCACCACTGAGGAATCCTGTTGGAGCAGATGGGTGTTAAGTGTCTGTATCAAGGGCACTTAAACATTACGTCTCAAGGGTTGGATGAGTGTTTATTTTTTTCCTGCTGGTGCAAGGTTCACACAGGTGAACCATATCAGCCTGCCTCTGCTGAGCTCTTCTGCAGGCCAAGCCGTGTTCAACATGCTGAACTTTGAAACGTAACTTTTAAGCCAGTCCTGAAGTCCCGATCCAACCAGCCACTGCTGAACCAGCACAAGGAAGTGTTTGTGTTTGGAAAATACACGTCAAATTGGAAAATATTAACAGCAACAACCTATTCATTAACAACACGTGTACGGTTTGAATTTCAAAGCCACATTGTGAGGCTCTAAATCCCAAGGTGTTACAGTGTTTTAATCCAGTGGTAGCTGGAGCTCGCAGTGAGTCAGAGCCATTCAGTCTAGCTTTAAAAGGGCAGACGGGGGAGCCCATCAGTTCACAGCAAGGGGCATTAGTTGCCAATCAGACTCCCAAGCGTGTTCATTACCTCGTGCTTTTAATTAAAGGGCCATTTTGGAGCCGACTGATAACGAGCTGACTGGCTCACTCCATTTCCCTCCCTCTCCCTTTTTAAATCGCGCTGTGCTTCGATCTCTTTCTCTACACTTGAGAGGTTTCATTTTTTAAAATGATACAGCCGCTATTTCAAATAGAAAGTGGAACCCTCTGTGAGAAGTCTTTTTTTTTCTCGCAATGAAGTTAAATTTCACAATGGAATTATATTCAGGGTATGAGATTAATGATCTCAAGACACACAGGCTAACACCGGAGGAAGATGCAGGCAGTTTTTTTAATATGTAGGAATTGAATTGAGTCTCCTTTCAGCCCTCAAAGTTCAGTTTTTGTTGCTCATCAAATCCTCCTTCTATCCTTCCGTGTTTTTGCCACCGTTACTGTACCTGCCCCCCTTTCCTGTCTGATTTCCCTGCGTTGTTGTTCATCCAGGGATCAGGTGATTTCCATTTTAATGCAACTTTTAGCTCATGCAAGAAGTAGCTATTGTTTGAGATTGAAACATTAAAAAACAGTAAGTCACTCAGACTTCCATTTTCCTGCCACAGTAAAGCAACAAGTGCAAAGATCTGCGTCTTTGCATCTAAATGCTCCCTAAAAGCCCAGTTTATAAAAAAGTGCTAAGCTTTTTTTTGTCTGCTTTGCAGCTATCATAAAACAAAACTTTTTGCTAGATGATGAAAGCCGAAGAACATCGTGTTCATTACAGACTTTGGAAACCAGAAGCAATATTTCCAGGTCATTCTTATCACAATTCTTTTTGCTTTATTGAGCTATAAAACAAAAATATTGTGGGGAAACTCCGGACCAAACAGGACACAGTAGAGCGCCTGAGCCAGCCGAATGCCGCTTCCTTGTTCCTGCCGATTAATTTTGAGGGGTTAATGTGGGTTAGGCAAGTAATGGTCTACAGGTAAAGTACGTCTCTCTCTGCCTGATCAGTATGCAAAGGTTTCCAGGTCTCACTCATCCTGCTGTGTGTGAAGCAGACTGAGTAATGACCCAGACAGACACACACACACACACACAGACACACACACACACACACACACACACACACACCAACTGGAAGTCAGACGGGAAAACAAGGAGTTTCTGATGCACACCAGATGCTTTGTAGACACGAGTGTCTCATCCTCTTTCTTGTGACCACAGAACAGTTTTATTTGCAGTTTTATTAGCTTTTTATTTTCGGCTGTAAGTGTTATATATTCTCAGCATGGTGTATAGTGTGTGTGCGTGTGCTTTTGTACAACAAAGCCAGGGATTGAACCTCAAGCCTTTCCCTTTTCCTGAAACAAAAATCGTAAAACTAAAAATTGTTTCATCAAAATTTTTTTAGCAGCAAAATAGAATTTTTTGGCGTTTTTTTCTTATAAGCATTTTTGCTTAGCCTGTCAAAAGCAAAAATGCTATATTGGGGCTATTTTCAGATATAATTAATAACAGTGTGCAGGGGAGACTTTTTAGTTGAACCTAACTTTGGGATAAACTCCCATCGTCACGTTACTCAGCAGTTGGCAAACAAAACTCTCGGTACTTGGCTCGCTTCTTGAGTAGCTGCAGCATTTATTCACTGGTAGCTTGAGCTGTACCTTTACAGGTTACTGCTAACCCTTAATGGGGGCAAGCGCACTTATACTACACCAGACTACTAAAGCAAAACTGTAAAGAAAATGGAAATTGTGAATAAAAATAGAGAAATTTGAGCCGTATGCCCTCATACCTTTTTTGTGCCATAAAACATTTTGATTATAATATTTCGGCAATACATCGACTTTCAAAACCAGCTCCTGAAATTTGTTTGTTTTGATTTTTCTTTTAGAGTAGGAAATCGTATGGTTTCTTGTCACAAACGCAGAAAAGGCCACATTTGACAGTATTTGTAGGGGACACCTTTATGCAGAATTTAGCAGTGAATGAATTTGTAGTGACGTTGCATGATTTGTCATTTTGCTGCGGACTCTGTGTGACCTCCTGAAGGCCGAAGCAGCAGCAGCAGGTCGCTCATCTTGACCTGACGGACTGAAGCAGGGCCGCGTATGAAACAGACAGAGAGAGAGGTTAAAGAACCGGCATGGCAAGCGATTAGTTTGCTGTGTCGCTGATGGCGAGACCCCGATGATAATAATAAAGCGGCCAGACCCACCTCGGAGGGAGCCGTTTCCATAGCAACCCAGTTGGAGGAGGAAGAAAGGCAGAGCAAGGGAGCCGAGAGTGACTGCCTGTCTTTTCTCTCTCTCTCTCTTTCCATACATGCACACACTATACAAACCAGCTATTGTTTCCCTGTGTGTGACGTTGAGAACGGAGCACTGCGCTACCATTTCAAGCGAAGTCAAAGTATTACACGTTTGAGATATATCTCTCGTAACATGTCGGCACATTAATCTACATCTCCTTTCTAACCGGTATAGATTTAATCCAAGAAACCAATAAGGCTTACCTCGTCAGAGTACTACATCTACGTTACATCGGTCAGTGTCTCTGTTTTCCAGCGTGAAAGAAAGAAAGCACTAGATGAGGCAGAAGGGAACATGGAGAAAGGTGAGAGTGAGTAGGATGTACATACAGAGAAAGCTGCAGGCCCTTGGCAGCAGATCAGAGGACATGGTGAAGAAAGACAAATCACACTGAGCTGACAAACACACACACACACACACACATAGTGTTGGCATATGCAGAGCTGGAAGGGCAGCCATCCCACACAGTTACCATAAACAATGTGTTTCACCCCCCCTTTTCATGTTGAACGTTAAACCTTCTTTACGTTTTATTTTGCTCTGTCTGATCTCGTGAAGCCATCCCGTGTGCCATTAAACTGGCGCGAGTGCCGGCGTAGGAACCCGAATTTGACGTTTGAGGGAAGAGCTGTGTTGGAGTGGGAAATGTTGTTGCGGGTTATTAAATCGACTCCCTCTGTCACGGATGTTTTATTGAGTTTAGGCCCAAGACATCTCCAGAAGGTGCTTGTTTGTTACTGCTTTACTTTGTAACTCTGATCTGTAGGGTTAAATATTGTGTGTTTCATACATATCTGTAGTATATTACATTGAGTATATTATTAATTGAGCAGGATTGGTGAGCTGTAGTGCAAGTCCTGAAGTGTTAGCGCTGAAAGCAGCTGCAGTACGAACAGTGTGGGACTTTTGCTGGTGTTCAGAGGTGAAGATCTGCACCAGTTGTGAAGTGTAAACATTGGAGGCAAGTTTAAAGAATAAGATATAAAAGCAGTGAAACTGTCGGTTGACGTGTAAGCGCTGAAAGCAGTTTAATATTGTCGTTTTAAAGAATAAGAGATGTCAGCAAAAGAATCAATATCAAAAAGGCCCGGGTGTCCCAAATAAGCTGAACATTTTGACATTTTGTTGAAGTTTTAAGGGAAAAAAAGTAATAATAATTATTCATTGTCCTTTCTTGGCTTGACCTTGCCTTGATTTATGTGTTGTGTTCCATCTACAAAAGGAGGACAAGGGGCATTGAACGTCAACACCGTTTGCTTCCGCGATCACTCACAGAAGCAATAAATGACTTTATCCACATTTATGGTGATTCATAGTAGAATAAAAAGAAGTTGTTGGTCTTGTTTTAAGTGAGCAAGCCGTTAGCTTCTGTATACAAGGTGCAAAGCTTTTAATTGCAGCCAGTGAAGCATGTGATGTTCCAGGTGTTTGCACCGCTGCAGGACAGGCAGGAATATTATAGCATGAAGTAGGTTTAGAATTCAATGTTTTCTCACATATGCGCTCAGCCTAATGGAGTGTGGGAGGGCGCTGAAGTAAATAACATCTCCTGACTGCACTCCAGGCACTCCTGGATACTATTTTTTCCACCCATGTTCCCGTGGGGATTTGAAATAAACAAAGTGACAGTATACATTGATTGCTGTGGGTGTGAAGGAATTCTGTAAACTTTTCCGCAGTGGCATTTACAGTAACGACGTGGATGTGGTGATTAAGGCTTCGAGAGTTTTAAGTTTAGGTACCTTGAAAGTGCTTGAATTTTACATTAATTGTTTTAGAGAGCATTTAGAAAAGTCACAGCAGCCATCTACAAAGAATTAAAACTACAGGAGGAGATCATTCTTGTCAGGAATAGCTAATCAAATATGCAAATTTCAGGGTTCGTACAAAGTCTTGAAAGTTTGGAAAATGTTTAATTTTAACCATTATGCTTTCAAGGTTAGGAATATGCTTGAATTCGAATATACTCGTTTTAGCATAATCTGGTCATTCATCATCTCCAAAAATCTTTTAATATTTTAAATTAAACAATCCCGTCATCATATTTGTTTGTTGTCTCGTGGCGTTTATAGCAACAATTAAAGGCTTTGAGAGTCTGGAAATTTTTAAGTTTAGGTACCTTGAAAGTGCTTGAATTTTACACTGTACAAACCCTGAAATTTTATTTAAATTCTTTCATCTTTTTGTATAAATATGGTCACGTTTTGATGCCGTTTTGATCCTCCACATTTAGTTATTTAGTGAAGACGTCCTCACTTGTAGCATACAGACAAAGGTCAACCACTACCGTGATCTCTGACTGACTCAACATTATAACATCGCTGCAGAGATGTGTGTGTAATGAGCATGTAAGAGTGAGTGTGTGTGTGTGTGTTATGTGGGAAAATGATTTTCCTCCTTCTCTGAAGAATGGCTGATGTGAATTTTTGTCCTGACTGACAAGCTTCCAGTTTCGGGGCCTCCAGAGTCTGTCGGCTGGAAATTATTTCAGATGGGAAGATGATCAGAGGTGCGTTTGATGTTTGATGTCGAAGGCAGTTTTGAGGGTCGAGTAAGTCGAACCGAGCGCACCCATCTGCATTCTGATGAGGCCAAAAGCTCTTCTCGCCTCTCGACGTTACTGCAGTACACTCAGAAACTATTGCACATGATGCTTCACTCAAAAGAGCCTCAGGACCTGAGCCCACTCATTGCCGAGGCCAACATTAAAGCTAAAGAATGACAGCATACGTCATCGAAATGCAATAAAATTCATATTAAAGAAAGGACATAACATGCAGTGTCTCAGGTTGAGGGAGAAGTCGATTGTTTCAGTTGAAATGTGCTGTAAAGCGAGATTAATCTGCTCCTCTCCCAGCGTCTTCACACCACTAGCTGTCAACATGAAGCGCTGAAACATCAGAATCTGCTCTCGGCCCTGCAGCTCTGATCGAACGTACAGAGATGAGACGTTTGGTAATGAAAAGGGAAAACAGTGATGTACACTCACGTATCAAGCTTGTTGTTTTCCACCTAAACTGCAGAGCAGAGAGCGGATAGTCCATGTAAAACAGCTGATAAACATACCTTTGTTCCCGTGTCAGTAAATCTGAATATTATTTAACACATTAACAGGAAATAATGAGTGATGCCAGGATGTGCGTCACTTAGAAACCAGTTTAGTTTAGTTTATTTCTGCTGTTTAAAGACTATAATATTTGGCTAAAGTAACATGTGGTTGTTATTTGCCTGTGATATATATATATATATATATATATATGTGTGTGTGTGTGTATATATATATATATATATATATATATATATATGTATGTTTTACTTTATTTGTGTTGCTTTTTGAAAAAGAACATGAATAGAACATAAAAACAACAAAATAAATAGAATAAATAAAGTACCAGAATAGGCAAAATTTCCAGGGAAAATACAAATATATTTTTTTGTCTTCTAAGATATATATGTTGATTGATAAAATAAATAAAACTCCAAGTCCTGCCTTGGTTACATTATATGGTTACACAAGAGAAAAATAAAATGGAGTAAAATGTAAATAAATAAATAAAAAGGAGATTGTTTTAGGAATTGTATGCATAATGAAAAGGTGAAGACGCGGACTTAAAGTGGCCTTAATTTAAAACCCAATCATTCCTGTATTTATACAGCAGAGAAGGAGAAAATAATTGAAATGATAATAACTCAGAGGCTACATTTGAGGAAAATCGTCAGTAGCAAGCTAGCTGTGTGTATCAACCGTTTTTTTTAGCCGTTACTCAGAGGTTGTGTCTCACAGCCTGTAAGCTTTCCTCCCCGGACACACATCCCTCAACCCTCCCCTCTGCCGACAGAAAGCAGCCGCCGCCTCTCCAGTTTCCTCCACGAGCCAGGGTTTACAAATTCCCTCTGATTTACAAGGTCATAAAACTCACCACCACCACCTTCTCTTCCTCCTCCTCCTCCCCTGCTTCAATCAGCCTCTCCAGCTAAAGCAGTTACTTTATAACTCCCCAAGTACATGCTCCTGTGCAAGGCTGCCGCAATCAATCTGCTTCCAGGTTTCACATTGCATATTGCACGTACTCTGAGACGTGTACGTGCACATGCAGTACAGACGAGTCCAAGGACACGGAGGGGGAAAACTCTCTTGTAGCGCCTGTTAGTGCTACAAAGTCATAACTTCTTTTTTACTTCAGTGTGCTGACAGCCGAGACAGGATTATGAACTGAAGTTGACATAATATCATTACGTGAAGGAAGAGCAAAGAAAATTATGGCAGTGGATATAAAAATGCACCTTGCAAACATGCTTCTCTTACTTCTTGTATTCCTGCTGCTCTTTGCTAGAGGATGTGATTTTTCGTTTAGTTTTTTTGTTTTTATGTGCCATGCTCCAGAGAGCATCTGGCAAGTGATGTCCTCTGACCGTAAAGCTTTGTGTGGCGACTGCCTCCGAGGGTCGTGGCAATCTTGTGTTCCTCAAGCAGTCACAATAAAAATACACATCCTGCCGCCTTAAAACACTTAATGATGTCTTTCCCCTTCCTCTCCAGGCAGCCGCAGCCATGCCACAAGTACAGGAGCTACATCTCCTGTATCATTACAGTATTTTACAACTGCCTTGGCTTTGTTTTCACAACTCTAATCATTCAGATTGTTCGATGAATGCCGTTCCCAATCTGAACTGAGTATCCTGAGGGCTTAGATCAATTTTAGATATGTCTGCTTTTGCATTTAAAGCGCCGTTGGCTAATTTATTTACACGAATCGCCAGACTCCATTGGAATTATTGTGTTTTTTGGCCTCACTTCTAAACAGGTAAACATGTGCGTTAATATCAGTGTTAATAGTATTTCTTGACTCTTTTATTCCTGTTATAAAGTGCGAATGTCTCAGCTCGTCTTTTTTCTGATCTCATGCACAACCTAACATAGATTTTGCAAAGTGTGTGTGTGTGTGTGTGTGTGTGTGTGTGTCTTCTTCAGGTACCCACCAGTAACCTTCATTTAGAAATCCCTTCTCTCACACACACACACACACACACACACACACACACACACACACATAAATCCTAGCTCAGCTCTCCTGAGTGAAAAGATTACAGGATAGTGATTTCATCTTCTAATTAGGACTTTCATCTCACACACACACACACACACACACACACACACACACACACACAACCAGGCTGCTTTAGTTACAGCAGGCTTGCTGGAGGCATCTGATAACCAGGCCTCCAGGGACCCTGACGAGCGGCTACCTGAAATTTAAGCCCCAAAAGGAAGAACTAAAGTACACACACACACACACACACACACACATACAGAGAGTGAGAGAGCAGGGAAATGTCCTGAAGTGTTTCAAAGGCAGGTTTGTGTGTGGGCGTTGTGTGTAAACTTGAAACAGGTAGCTTTCAACAATAACGAGGCCTCGCTGCCCCGTGAGTGTTGAAAACTATTGGTAATCAATAATATTCCTGTGTGTGTGTGTGTGTGTGGACACAGTGGTGTATGTGGCTTTGAGGCGTCCTGTCATTATGGAGAAAATGGCCGGCTTTCATCTGTGCTGCCTCCCCTGAGGTGCTCGGCTTTAAGAGCGTTCGGCTGTACTGTACGCTGCCTCCCCTATGGCTCAGTGTTCAGCAGGACAAAGTGAAAATGACACATTTACTGCATTTCGGCAGCGAGACACAAGGGAATAGTTTGTGTGCAGATTTGGCTGAGTTACACAGCAGTCATGTCCTCGCTTTTGAAAGTCAAAGACCTGCTGTGCTGATCTCAACGTGCAAACGATCAAAGGCCTTTTTATTATGGAAGTGATGTTTCCATCCAAACTGATTAACATGACTTATTTTTTAAAAAAGAAGCTCTTATGGGACCAAGTTGACAGGGATTGGCAAGCATTATAGGCCAGTGCAATAAACTGTTGGCCTATTTTACGTTGATCAACACCTTTTAGGAGACCTCACCTGACACACACTCACGTGTCACTTTTAGTATTTTACAACTTACTTGCATACCGTTTGTAATTCTGCTTCGGACCGAATTCACAATCCTCCAAAACACATGAAAAGAAGCGCCGGGGCAAAGTGCGATCACAGATAAAAACAGATTGATTACACCTGTTATGCTACAGGCAATAAACAGGAAGTAGTAGATGTGGTGTTTGAATCTACAGTAGCTCACTTCCCTTATTGTTTTCCTGGGTGATTCCTTGTTTGGAGCACACTTTAACAACTAAACTCGGAAATCAGTTAATAAAGTTGGCTACAGGCGGCACATGACTTTTTGGTTTAAAAAAGGAAGCCGGTTTTATTGGCTTTGAATGCTTTATCATCTTTTTGATCAAGGACATCATGGACCATGGGCTTTAATAACAATAGCAGGGTATTGTGTGCTCTGATGCAACTCATACGCTGCTATTTTTAGCTCCGCCTGCCTTTGTGGCCAGATGGTCAGCCAGGTAGCTTGAACAAAAGTTCACCGGGCCACATAACAAAGTAATGATACTGATCCTCTCTCACAAAAATAATGTAATTCATAATGCTTCATTCCAGGGTGTTTTTTTTCTGGATCGTCAGTGTTTTGCAAGAGTAGACTTTAAAAGATAATGGTTTCCAGGAGGGATTTGGTTTGCAGACCTTCTCTTTGACTGAATATATCTCCCCTGTTTGTTCCAGGACAAAAAGAAATACCTCGACGTCATCCACAGCTACATGGAGGTCCACGGCACTGTGCACGGCACCAGCACCGTGCACCTCCCGAGCTACGTCAAGAACCACGGCATCCTGAGCGGCCGAGACCTGCAGTTCCTCCTCCGAGAAACCAAGGTGAGACAGCTCTGAAAGCCACAAACCAACTCCCACGCTTTTCCCTTTGATTTTTTATTTTTATTTTTTTTTATTTTAAGAAACTCTGGCCCAGCTAACCTGCAGAACATTGAGGACAAGCTTTATTTATGTGCCGAGGCTGTGAAACCTGCTCTGAACTGAAAAAAAAATGGGATTAATTGCTCAGATATAACAGGTCAGGTTAGCTAATAACAAGGCATTAACTTTGCCTCTGTGTCCAAATACAAAGATGGCTCACGGAAGACAAGTTAGAGAGTTTGGATGTTGTTTGGGTAGAGAAGCGCCGTGATCCGAGCGGCTGTAGTTTGTCTGTCCTCCGTCCACAGAAGCACTTCTCCATTTAAAATGCCAGATTTTTTTATTTTCTTCCGTCTGAAATAACTAGCAGATTTTATCAGCTGGCTAATTAAGCTAACATTAGCTCCACAAGTTGGTTGACAGTGCTGACTCTGCATGGCTGACTTTTTAATGCTTCATGCTGTCTCGTTTTAAAACTACCACCCTGTTAAAGTGGTCTTGATGGCTACATGATATTGTGCTAAAGGACTGAGGCTAAAGCTACATGTTCCAGGCAAAAACTCAGCAGACATGGAATTGTTTACCTTAGTTTCTTAGTTTTATTGACCTTCCTGCATTAGCACAGGCTCATGAAGACAACTGTCATTAAAAACACTGAATTATTTTGCTGCTACAATAAGACGTCAACACTAAATAGACCACAAAATGCCCAAATTTAAAATTGCAATTATCTAAGCTACAAAACTAATATCTCTCTGTATTTTCAGACGGTGTGTTTTCACTTTTAACGTTACAAGAGAAAAGGCTTTTAGGATGAGGACTGACTGATGTCTTGGGCTAAATCTAATTAAGACTTAAGACAGAGCTGCTAACTTTAGCTAAACTTGGCCGGCTTCCACACAGTGAGAAAATATTAATGTAGCTACTTAATGATGTGCGCTCCTTTTGCCTGGGAACTGTAGGAAGTACGCTAGTTAGCTAAACATGCTAACATTTGCAGCTTATGTAAGATTCCTTAAACTTTTGCGCTTGTGTTTTTGGTTAAAGGCTAAAAACAAAAAAAAGGCACCAACCTCTTTAAAGTATTACTCGTATTGGATCCTCATGCACACGTGTTGCTAAGCTATGATTGGACAATCGCTGTTTCGGGGAAGGTGACTTTTCACTAAAATGTTCCCGTTGCCATGGGGGAATGGAATTAAAATTACATGGTTCTCAAAAAACCAATGTCCGCTGAAGGTGAAAACCATCGTTAGTGCTGGCAGTGAAAGATGGGAGTGTGTCTTTTTGGCTCCAGTATTTTGTTTAGAAGAATAAGGTAGAAGATGGCTTCGATTTCTGTGGCCTCTGACACCAGATGCTTTCCCATCAGACCATCAGGGAGGGAGGAGAGGCGAGAGACTTCAGACAAGAGCAAGAGAGCCATAGATCATGATTCAGACAGTTATAGAAAAAAATATGGATTGAGATTTAAACCCCCTTTTGTACTGAAAAGACTCTGGGGGGAAAAAAGACAAACAATTATTGGCCGGCAAATCCGGCTCTGACGGACGGAGAAAAGCAAAAGGTGTGTTCAGCAGCGGAGCAGGTCATTAAAAAACGTGCCAAAGACTAAACAACATTCAAAACTTGCTGTACAAAGACTGGAGTGGATTCATGTAGGGATACAGTATCCATATCCTCTCATTACATGTGGTTCTGCATGGAAACCCCCATAGGGAAAACGGCCAATTAAATCCCACAAAACCGCGACATTTTAGCCGCATTGTTGTTTAGGAGCTTACAAGGAAAACTGGAGGCGCTGTAGGTTGCAGTTTTCCTCGTGCTTTCTTAAACAACACGTTTACCGCTACCTGCAATTAGACTGAGCTAATTGGCCTCGCAGGGATTTAACTATTGACAGTGTGTACTGTAAAAACACTGTGTGTGGAGGCGCGTCCGTGAAGGAGGGGGAGAGTATGTTGCCGTTAACGTCTTGACATTTGATTTTCTCCCAAACTCTTGACGCGCTGTGCTGTATCAGTGATCAAACTGATCGCAGGAGTGTGGCGAAGCTTTACTGCGTCATGTTGCAGGCTGACAGTCGAAGCTTTTTGAATGTTCTGACTTTGCTTCGCTTCCGTTTAATTGCCTCCTACTGTCTGCCTCCGGTTCGTCTTACATGTGTCTCATATTTTCTTTCTCCTCAACACACCCACTACATTATATATTAATTATAGATTTGTACGCAAGACAAGTATCAAGTTAGAATACCAATTTTAGCTGGAGTTACTGTCATCATATTCTGCATGGTGGCCTGGGCTGACGCAGAGTCATTAAGACTCTAAACATCTTGTGTTGAGCTGCTATTTGACCATCATTTGCATGACACCCTTCAGTCTTATCCGCTCGTAAACTTACATTTACATGTGAGGAGGAGGAGGCTCGTCTTTTGCGCGTAAAGCTCGTCTGCTTTGCAAACTGCTAAAAGAAGTCGTGGACATTGTGGTAGACTATCGCCTTTTTTTGTGGGTTTTCTGTTGATGATGAAGTTTTTTCAGGCGTCGCACATTTTCTCTTTGTGCTCGAGCTTTCCTCGAAAGCAAGAACAAAAGCTTTTGTGAGCTTCTGCTGATGTATGATGTAAGTGATTCAATATGAAAAACACTGGGGGGGTTATAAGCGCTTTAATGCTAATAGGAGATCTACGCGGAAATCTTTATTCAAAGTTAAATTGGCCTCCTAACAAAGGAACTACTCCTGCATTTGAGTACAAACCATCAGTGTGTTGCCTGTGAAATGAAAGTATCTTCATTGTCTGTGTATGTATATAAATATAGATTAACTAAGTAATAGGATAAGGGAAAAAAAGTTGAATCTACTTTATACTTCTACTCCAGTATTTATCAATTATTGTACTTTTTACTCCACTACATAGTTACTATAAAGTTATATAAAGAACGATGAAGTTGTAACTTTCCCACAACAAAACTAACAGGCAAGTTCAACAGTGTATTAGGGCCATTACAGGTAAAAAAAAAAAGAAATTACTTAAAAAGTTGATTTTTTCTCATAAATCTGTCAGCCTTCTCGCTGGGTATTAGTGCATTTGCATGTGGCAGTTGGTCAGGATCGGGATGTAACAGTAGCTCTGATGTGTAGCACTGGATCTCATAAGTAATAAGCCCGCGACTCTTATTGATCCCTCTTTTTTTAAATCTATAAGTCACACAGGAGATGCTTTGAGTCCTTCAGTCTGTGTGGAGAGCTCTTCATCCCCTCCCGGCCTCGCTCCCTATAAATAGTGGGCGACTGCTTTGCACACACACACAGAAGAAGAAGAAGAAGTAGTGCGCTTTGCTGCCACCTGTTGGCGGACGTCTGTCGCTAACGAGACTGCAGGTTTTAGTTGTGTTCACGTAGGAGCTAGACGAGCGTTCATCCAAGCGTGTGCGGACTTGCTTCCTGCTACAGCACTGTGTGTTAAAGACACAGAATGTGTTATCTATCTGTTCTGCTCCTATGGGCAGATAACACACTGGCCAATACAAACACACACACACACACACACACAGATTAGCCATTGTAGCCAGCCACCTCCACCTACTCTCTCTGTTTCAGGATAACTGTCTCAGCCTCGCCAAATATTTGCTCTTCCCATCCTGGAGGAGCACCGTGTGGTTCTCTCTCCATACGTACAGGATTTACTTTAGAAAGATGGGAGAAAGGGCGTGGGCTTGTTTGTGAACACCCACAGAACATACAGTATGTAAACATGGAGAAGAACCATTTGGTTACGATGCACCACAGGGCTCCACTTTCAGGTTAAAAGCTTTAATTATCTGGCTGAACTTTGGGCACATTTATGTCTTCACTGGTCTTGCATTTATTTATCCATTTTTGCCTTTTTAAAATTTATTTTTAAGTGTTTCGAATGTTTTAAGGATAGGCTCCTCCTGTTCATACCAGCCATTGTAATATCCCTTCCTAATATGAGTCCACTGTAAGTGATGGAGGGCAAAAATACAGGCAAGCGACACTTGAATACCCCTAATTACATTAAAATGAATACAAGCCTGCTTCTTTTTCCACTTTTCTCCAATTTATCCTTTAGAATTACTGATTAATTTTACGTTTTCCGTATTGTAAAAATGATTTAAGTTAAGATAGCACGTGTGCAACTGGTGCCTTGTTTGTGTCGTTTTAAACGGGTCACTGATCAGCTGCTGATCTAAGGGGTAGAAACATCAGTGCAACTAAAAGTGGTTTTACTGTAAGCATCTTTACTTTAAGTGAGTTATTGTGGTTGTTTTTCAAATTCTCATCAAGCTGCTGAGGTACAGTGTGCTCCCACGTTACCAAACTCCTAGAGGCCTTTGGGAGGAGTAAACATGAGAGCGGTGTCTTCATACTGTCCTGCTTGTTTTTGCCTCCCTTGTTTTAAAGAGAAAAGCCGCCTCAACTCTATTTCGTGCTGATAACATGGGAGGTTTGTTTCAACAAGGGCTAACTGCTGCTATCAGCAAACACCAGAAACTCCTAGGCGCAGCCAGTGAACTTTTCCACTCCTCTACCCTCTACTTCCTTATTCTGCTTAGTTCAGTGGCTCCCGCATGCCACCTCCTTCCTGCCTTCAGGGTTGAACAGTTGGTGTTGATCGGGCTTAAATTAGCAGCAGAGTTAGCACAAATGTTCTCATATCAAGGTTGTACTAAAAAACATGCCTGTGGAGAATGATCAGTTTGTTTTCTCTCCACTGCACTGCAGCTGTTCGTGGGTCTCTCCTTCCCCTACGAGGGTCCCGCCCCCCTGGAGGCCATCGCCAACGGCTGTGCCTTCCTCAACCCCAAATTCAACCCGCCAAAGAGCAGCAAGAACACCGACTTCTTCAAGGGCAAACCCACGCTGAGAGAGGTGAGATCCACAAGCACAAGTTCTCACTCTGCAGTCTTTTTAAAAGGCGCGTTTGTTTTCTCCTAACCTCTGCCTCTCTCGCGGCCGTCTGCAGCTGACCTCCCAACATCCGTATGCGGAGGTGTACATTGGTCAACCCCACGTGTGGACGGTGGACATCGAGAACTCCGCCGAGGTGGAGAGGGCCATCCGCTCCATCCTCAGCCAGAAGGTAAACACGGAGAAACACACATGAAACGCCTGCGTTGATGTATAAATGTTGTTGTTAAATTTTCTGGGATTCAGTCAGTTGAGAAAGAGTTAGAAATTGTGTCAAACGCTGCGATTTTCTTTTTCGATATCGTAACTTTTTTATTGCATTTCATAAGGACACACAACAACAATGCAAAGTAGATTATTTTCTTTAGCGATTAATCAATCTACCGGCTATTTTCTCGCTCAAGTGATTAATCGATTTGGTCTATAAAATATCACAATTTTAAAAAGCGCAAGCTGACATATTTAAAATCCCTGTTTGGTCCGACCAACAGCCAGAAACCCAAAGATATTCAATTTACTGTGTCATGCAAAACAAAGAAAAACAGCATTTTATTTAGCTTCACATTTTATTTTTATTATTGCCAATTAATTTTCTGTCGATCGACTAATCGTTTCTGATACATGACGTAAACGGATGGTTAAGGAGAAAGGCGAAGAAAAAGGAATACTGCGTTAGAAAAATACATAAATAATATAATGTACAATAAAAAAGGGATATAAGTAATGAAAGACCGACATGAAATCAATATGTTTTTACATATGTAGTCACTTTTATACATACTCATCTATACACACATACATATGCTGCATTGGAGCGTCTTCACTATCGATTAATCTGCTGATTACTTCATCGTTTGGTCTGTAAAATGTCAGAAAGCAGCCAAAAATGGCGCAAATCCTCCCAGTTGAGAGGCTGGAACCAGGAAACGTTAGGCCCCATTTTGAAAACTGGACGCACTAACTGACAAAAACGCTTGGATGGAAACCTGTCCAGAGGCGGAGGATGAGTGAAAGCACGGGGAAGAGAGTGAGAGAGTGAGAGATCCGGTTCTGTCTCTGCGTCCGGGCCCATGCATATTTAAAGGCCGGACTCGGGACCTCGTGTTGCGATGTGCGCTCCGCCGGGCGAGTCGGAACAATGGCTTTGTTCACTGGACAAGCCTGCGGAGCCTCGTATGCTTTGTGATCCGTGACGAGCTGCAGCCCACCAGGCTCCGGCTTGGCTCGCCCTCCCTCCTCCTCCTCCTCATCTTCCTCCCCACCACACACACACACACACACACACACACACAAAGACATGGAGAAAGCAGCGGGTGACTTCGTGCTACAAACAAAGGCTTCACTTGTTGGTCCTCCATGTTTGAAGTTTTTCCTCTGCGAGTACGACTGAATCCTCTCCTTACACTTTCTTTCTTTGTGTGTGCGTTTGTTTTGTGTTCAGATCGAGCCCTACCTGCCCTACGAGTTCACCTGTGAGGGGATGCTGCAGAGAGTCAACGCCTTCATTGAGAACCAGGTACTGCCTGTAGATTAATCGATCAAACTTTCTTTGTACTGCACCTTTCATACAGGTTAGTGCGGTTCAAAGTGCTTCACAGATGATGAGATAAGACAGAAACAATTTAAATTTAATAAAGTAGTTGAATAAAATAAAGTTGTACGAGCTTTTCTTCTGTAACATGACGGCTGTTTCAGAGCTCCACTGTGCTGCTGTTAGTGTTGTATTTCCGCTGTGTGACATGACGTTGTTGTCGTCCATCAGGATTTCTGCCACGGTCAGGTGATGTGGCCTCCTCTCAGCACTCTGCAGGTCAAACTGGCCGAGCCCGGCCGCACCTGTAAGCAGGTGTGTCAGGAGGAGCAGCTCATCTGTGAGCCCTCCTTCTTCCAGCACCTCAACAAGGACAAGGACCTGGCCAGGTGGGGCACACACACACACACACACACACTACATTTATATAGAGACAAGGCTCTCTCCCAGGTCTGGTTGTTATTTTAAAAGTACACACTAGGTGGCAGCACACTACATGTTTGAATTCATAAGTATCATCCAGAGTGGTGAATTTAGATGAAGTGCTTTAAAGTGCAGTACCCAGTTATTACCACTGGAGGGCCCAGTTTGTTTACTGGAAGAAATGGGTGAAGGCTCCTGACTGATGCTGAACATTTATGGACAACATTTTGAGTCATTAAGAATAAAAAAGTGAAGGAAAGCTCTCTGCCTGTCTCCCAGGTTTGGTGTGGACTGTCAGACGGTGGAGTCGAGCAGCGACACGGTGGTCCCGGCCTACAGCGCCACCCGCCACCACTGCATCTTCCAGTCTGACCTGCTGCTGTTCAGCTGCGCGGGCGCCCACCAGTCGCTGCAACGCATCTGCCCCTGCCGCGACTACATGAAGGGCCAGGTGGCGCTCTGCAAGGACTGCCTATAGCACCACCACATAGGCTGACGGGAGCTGGGGGCTGACAGAGGACTGGGTGGGGGGCATGTGGCTGGATGGGGGGTAAAGGAAGTCGGAGCAGCTCAACGAGCAGCTGTCAAACACACACGTCTGACTTTTTTTTTTTGTCGGAAAAACATTCACGGGACTGCGTGTGTTCATCGTATTTATTGTTTTCCCCAGCTGCTGGAAGTGAAGCAGCCGACCTGAGCACCCATCAACCCTCTGGTTCACCAGCGGGGGCGCTGCAAGTCCTGGAGGCAGTGTGAAATTACTTGAATCAACAAAGGGACTTGAACATTGCAGCAAACAAGCTGCCACCTTGGTAGACTTCACATATCAGTGACTGCTTGGCTGTTTGTCTTCAGGTCCAGCAGGGCAGCCAGGGACCAAGGAGACTCAAACACCCCTTCCTGACAGCCGCCGCGCCCCGTCCCCTCCATCCACCTCCCCTGCTCAAATCTGAAACTGTTTATTCTTTAGGTAGGTTTGCACTGGACTGGCATGCCTAAAGGCCCCCACACACACACACATTACACACACACACACACACACACACACACACACACACACAGGGGGACTGTTATGATGGTATATCACTGCCAAAATCTGTGCACACAAATCAGATCCATGTGCGCATATTATTTTTGCGAGCGTTTTCACAGCTGCGAGGAGGAAACCATGCTTTGAGTGCGTGACTGCGCACAACTACTACCACTGCTCTCCTGCTCGTGAGTTGAGTGGTTTTTCTTTTTGGCAGTAAGTGGGCGGACCCAGTCACCTTTGTATCCCTAAATATAATTGCTAACAGTCCTCATCTTTTGTGATTGGCTGTTGTCGTTGTATCGGCGAGTAAACAAGAAAGGACGAAGAAACACTAACTTTCACCTCACAAATGGCTGTGGAAACGCCTCATGTAAGGGCTATTTCTTTTACTAGTTTCGTTAGCTTACGCTGCATTAACATTTTATTGTAACTATGAGGAAAACGGGCCTGAATTATTAGACTAGGCCACTGTTAGCTGATTAGTTTCCCTCATAGTTACAGTAAAATGTAAATGTAGCTTAAGCTAACGAAACTAGTAAAAGAAATAGCTCGTACATGAGGCGTTTCCACAGCCATTTCTCAGGACAGCATTGAGTGTTTCTTTGTCCTTTCTTGTTAACATGTGCCGATACAAAGCCAACAGCCAATCATAAAAGATGAGGACTGTCACCAATTATATTTAGGGATACAAAGGCGACTGGGTCCACCTACTTACTGCCAAAAACAAAAAAGCACTCGCGAGCAGGTGGGCAACGATAGTAGTTGTGCACTCAGTCACGCGCTAAAAGCATGGTTTTCTCTTCCCTCGCAGGCTACAATATCAAAGTGCTCGCAAAAATAATCTGGATGTCGTGGATCTCATTTGCACACACGGATTTTGGCAGTGACACGCCGTCACAGGCTGCCCCCGGCCTAACAGACGGCGGCTTAAGAAGAACCCAGTTTTACACTGTAAACCAACTCGTTCCTCTCTTCTGGACAGACGTGATGAGAGTGGACATGTAACGTAGATATCTAGATTTTTATTCTGGGACGTTTTATCGTTTCCTGACTCATACTCCAGACTTAAAAGCGGTCTTCATTCCCCCCTCGAAAGACAGGAAAGTCCAGCTGTGGACTTGATTTTCATACGCTCACGTTTAAGTTGCACACTTGTTTAAAAATGATTTATTTAAAAAGCGGATCGAGCGCGTGTGTTTCAACAAAAGGCCAGTAGAGAATGGTAAAAAATGTTTTGCGTTCGACTGTTTCAGCGCACCATTCGGTGCTACGCACATGCCGATCGGGGAGGGGGTGAGGGTCGTTCTCTGTAGCTCCAGCTGTCGTGTACGGAGTCGCCGTGTCGTAGGATGTCGTGACGTTGTGTCGTAGATGATAGGCCGTCGTCAGTAGCAGTGGTAACACCTAGAAGCATCGCAGCCCAGGCTGGGAGGCCTTAACAGCAACAACACGTTTTCCAAAGCCTGCAGAGAAACATGAAAACCTTACCGAGATGTTCGTCTGTCTTTATGTGCACAAAGTAAACCGTTAGAAAACACACACTCATCTCCCATCTACCAGACAACTGCAAGCAACAAAAACACGCCAATGACGCGTTCCTGCGACGCACAACCTCGCATATCCGACTTTCCTTTGGATAATCGTTAGGATCTTAATTTGCCTGCAGATTTGCGAAGAAAAAATAAATAAAATTCGTAGTTCTTGTGATGAATGGAAAAAAAATGCACTACGTTAGTCTATTTGCAGAGGTTTAACAAGATATTAGTAACACTGTATATTGTTCATATGGGTCTATAAGTCTTTCTTTTGTATTTATTTTGTATACAGATCTTTATCTTTGTGTTTTGCTCGAAATCTTTGTTTGTTTTTTTATTTATGGAAGCGGTGTCTTACCTTTTTTTTTTTTTTTTTTCCTTTTATAGATTTTTTATTTATGGAGAGTAATTTAAAAACAAAAAGAAAAAATAAGCGCGCTTATCTTTTAAGTGTATGACCGAGAGAGAGAAGGGAAGGCGGCTTTGCCTGCTTCTGTTCAGCTTTCAGCAGTGATGTGAAGAGAAACACTCCTGTCTCTAATATGGAGTTATATCTGTCCTGCTATCTGAGCACAAAAGCTTTTTGTGTGCCCAAAAATCTGAACATTTTGTGATTTATCTAAAAACTTGCATGAGGATTGGTTTTAAACTGAAACCCTTAGTCTTGAATAATAACGTTAAACTTAAATCCGTGTTTTCTCATCACTGTCTCTTGAAGACGGACAGTAGTGGACAAGCGCGTCTCGTTTAATTGTGAAAGCCAGCAGGAGCCTCATACACTTTGTGCTTTGATTTCCAATCTCAGTTTTTCTGTTTGCACGTTTAAATTCAGACTGAGTGGCACCGTTGAGCTGCAGTACTGTACTCGACTGTACTCGCTCACTGTGTCCTCTCAGACTGGTTTTATTACTTTTTTTTTTTTTTTTTAAACAGGTCAGTGATCTGCCGCCAAGTTAGTGTTTCTAAGAACATGATGTGCCTTTTCACGGTTAAGTTTGGTTCTGCTTGTTTTTGGGCCCGACAGTCTGCTGTGGCGTGTCAGAGGTCAAGGGTCAGGAAAAAAAACTGCTCCCACACTCATGATACAGCCTTCAGTCTCAGCTTAACTCCAGATCAGATAAAGGAATCTGTTTTATCGTTCAGTTAAAATTCAATTTTGATCTAATTTTAATTTAATACAATTTAAACCGATCTGAACCTTGTGATTTGAGTTGCTGAGATCAGATTTGTGTCAATAAAAATAAGAATTGGAGAGAGAACTCACTGAAGCAAACGAAATACCATCTCAGAAGTAAAACTTGCAAATTATTTATGTACTGTTTTGACATGTCCTTGTGATTACAGCTGCCTCTGCTTCTTTTGCCGTCACGCTGCAGCTCTCTCGTTTGCTGCCTGACTTTTTGTTTGCAGTTCTGACACAAACCTTTTTGAGTGACGTTGTTCAGTTTATTAATCTTGCAGGAATCCAGTAAAGTTATAGCTAATGGTTAGTGAATGCCCAGTGCCGCTGTTTAGGATGTCTGTGTAATAAACTGAACAACTTCCAGGGCACTGAGCTGTCACTCAAAAACTCATTAGCAAATTGGGACGCATCCCTGAAAAACAGCCCGCCCCACGTTAGAGGTTTGTGTCAGAACTGCAAACAAGTCCGGCAGCGTAACCGCAAAGAGACAGTGAGGCCAAAAGAAGCAAATTTTCTTCTTATTTCAGCCTCACAACTAGAAGAAAGGATAACAGCAGTGTTCATTAACGCCACGAGCTTTTCAGTAATTGGATTTCCCACTTCCAGCAGTATCTTGATTTCAGAAACATCCACGTTCACACAAAATGTGGTGTCCTATTTGTTCCAGTTAATAAATAATAACCAGTTTTTTCTAGAAACGATCAGATTAAAGCAGCACGTGTTATACTTTGCTTTTCAGTCTCTACGTAGGCTGAGGCAGTGAAACACTGGTGTTATACTTTTATTTAAAGCATCAGGCTGGTGATATTCTAGTTTTGTTATTGTCAACAAATCCCAAGTGCAGCCCAAAACCAAACCAACTCTCAATACTAGCCCAAAGCCTGTTGGTAATAATTTCCTAAAACATGTCCAAGCAAACGTTACTCAAGCAGGACGGTGTATTTGGAATTGACTCGAAATAAACTAGATAAAAATAATAATAAACATTTTGACCTCCAATGACACATCTTAACAGAAATAACAGTTTTGTCTGTGAGCAGCTGGTCAGACAGGTTTTGTTGCAGCTGAAGCCTTATTTACATAGTCAGGCGAATTCAAAGCATGCTGTCCATCAGATTATCAACCATTTGGTTTCAAGAGAAATCAACTCTGTCTTTGTTAAACTCAGCATCAAATGTCTCCAGTGTAAAAACAACAACTGCCACTTAGTCATACAAACACGTATCAATCGTTCAATCTCCGCCTTGTTTGAAGCTGAAAGCGGGGATCATTGTGGTCCAAGCAGCAAAAGGTGAATAACGCAATGACAACTTTGTTTTGTTTGTTTGTTTATGTTTTCACAGTCCTTGACGAGTAAGAGGGATATAACTTTATTTTTAAATAAACCTTTTTCTGTGACAAAAGGCTCCGACTCTGGTTTAATGTTTGTTTTACATCACAGCAATACACATTCAGTATTTACAAAAGTACAGTCGGCACGGGCCAAACAGTCCCACAGTGTGTGTGTCTATACACACATCCAACTTGCTTGTGTATTCAAATATGGTCCAGTAGATCGCCTCCGCCGGCAGCCGGGAACGGGCAACTGTGAAAAGTATGTCCACTAAAAGTGCTTGTTTTTGACTCTGAGTCTGGCTCAGACTGTTATTCTGACGACAGAGGCAAGATCCTTTTTGTTCAACCAGAAACAGAAGTCTCGCTCAAGGGGAAGTCTCGCTCTGAAATCTCGCGAGAGGTTGAGTTGTTGCAGAAGATCCGTATACTCGAGCTCAAACAAACAGGGATGGCCATCAAATTCAAATGCCTCGTCCACATTGTCGAAATCAGCTAAATACTCCACCATCCTGCAACAACGCAACCTCTCGCGAGATTTCTGTTTCTGGTGAAACAAAAACCTCTGCATGTCTGTAGGGATCATTTCCATAATGTTGTCAGACACTTGGAATATCAGTCTGAGCCAGACTCAGTGGCAAAAACAAGCACTTTTAGTGGACACACTTTGACGGGCGCAGTCGCCCACAAGGATTATGTTGCAGCCTGTTTGCGGCTGCCGGCTGAGACGATCTTTTGGTGAGTATTAGTCATTTAGACCCCAAAACTTGTAAAAATGGGACCCAGGTTTAAAAAATATCCCTTAAAATCTGACTGAACACAGACCACCACAGTAACACATTAGTGCGCCGCATAAACTAGTCTCACAGCACAGTGTGTACATTCAGTTACAGTCACTGCAGCAAACACAGACTTGAGGGAAAAACGAATGAATACTCCAAAAAAATGAACACTTCCTCCCTCCCTCCATCCCTCCCACACCTGTAATGTATGACAGTCAAACCTCCTGACAGCTGAAACGCCACTTGATAATTACACTCACGTTCCACAGTCCACAGTCGCCAAACACTCATCAGTTAGGATTAAGGCTTTGGAGTTAAAAATGAGCACAGATGGGATGGAAAGAAACACTGACGGCTTCCTTCTCGATGCCTGTGAGCAGGTCAGTATCACATTGAAATTTTAAGGTAAAAGCAAACACCATTAAAAAAGGAAAAACAGCCTGCAAACACACGCATAAAAAAAGACTACAGAGGCGCAAAGGTGCTAAATTTATATAGTTACCAGGAGTATTGCAGTATTTCCATCTAGGTCATTTTGGCTTCATGTATTAAAACATGGAGCTCCAAGTGGCAGCCATACTGCAGGAAAGTAAAGTCAGAGCCAAGCTACTAAATCAAAACATCTTGTAAAAAAAAAAAAAGGTTGTTGCCTTTAGCCATAAATTACTGTGTTATTACTCCACAAGTCAACATATACACTTAATTCAGCAGAGAGACCAGGAGTTGCCCTTCTGAATCCCAAAACAAACAGCAGCTCCAGATAAGAGAGGGCACGCATATTGACTCTGGACGCAATATCAAGGAGATAAATATTGACTCGTCCAAAACTATCGCTGCACTGTGCGTGATGTGGAGCCAATAAACGTGATCAGTGGTAACAACGATCAAGTGACAAACAATGCCACGGCTCAATAAAACTGTCATTTAGTGTTGGAAATGGACACGATCCGATTTCAGTGTAAACGTCTTCTCCTTATAAATAAACTGAACCAGCAGTAGTGAAGTTGCTGGAAAGTGGAATCCTTCACAGTATGATGATTGAAATGTTTCATAGTACGCGCTCAAAGTGAAACTAAAGAGTTTTCTAAATTTACAGCTGGTGGACAGATGAAATAACGGTCCTTCGTCAGGCACCAAGACTACAGGAGCAGAATTATTTATTTTCACTACACTAGCCATGCTAGGAGGTTACAAACTGAAGAAACAAATACTCATACGTCTACCGGGAACATGAGCAACGGTGGAAACAAGTACTAACTAGTCTCAGTCCTCGTCTTCATATTTGTGGGGAGAACTTAAAGGCAAGAAACCAGGGGAACGCTCCCGAGACATTAGCTGTGTCTCAATTTGTGTTCTTCCGTACTTACACTTGCTAGCTTGAGTGCATTCACACTGATATTATGGCAAAATTCATCAGTGCAGTATGAGTAGGGAGGGACCACCAAGCTGTGAAAATGGCGGCTGTGGTTGCGATTGTTACGGTGAACATCGCACTAAAAGTAAAAGCACCTTTATTTTTGTTCATTTTTATTGATTATTAATACAATTTAATTGAAGTGAGCAAACAAGCCGGCAGGTACGTAGGTGGGCGACAATCGAGGTCAAAAGGAGAAAGGAGGAGAGGAGGGAGGAGGAGAATTGAGACAACACTACCCTGTCGAAATTCACACACTATGCAAGTAAGTACACAGTGTACTGCATGGAAGTGTACTAAGGGAAGTATCCGAATTAAGACAATAGCCTCTACCCACGTTCTCCATCACACTACAATGAGATCTGCAGAGGGATCATGCGGCTCTTAGCGACTGAAATCACATGACCAGTGATTCCCAAATTATCTGGGGACAAATGCTGAAGGCTGCTCCGTAAAGAACAGTATTAAACAAAACTTTCAAAGCCTTTATCATCACATCTAAACTGAGACGACAAATAAATATGACGAGGGGTTCGTTTCATTTCAAATATTAAAGATTTCTGCTTTACTGGAGTGATTGTGTAGATGACGAAACACCAGATTATGTTGAAAAATCAAGCATTTTTCAAGCAGTATATTCTGTTGTATTAAAAATGTATCTGTCAGTAGGAGACTTTTTTTTGTGGCGGGTACCTCTTGTGGTCAGTAGATGGCGCAAGTTATGCATACAAATGATATTCTTGGGTTTGTCATTTCAGCTTCAAAAACAAACAAACAAAACAAAGTGGCAACCTGAAGTAAAACTGGGCTAGTTTCTGCCATTTTTCCTTCTGTTACATTATCGGTGAGTCAGGTCAGGACTCTCTGAGGTGCCTGAAAGCCAGAACTGATGATTTCAGGACTGTAAGCTGGCGTTGGCGTTCAGTTGCTGAAACAGTGCCCACTCTAGGCTTCCCTGCTGCAGCCACAACAGTCTAGATAAATATTGTAAACAGCAAATCACGCATTACTGAGCCTCTGTGTGTGTGTGCTCCCTACGGCAAATGGGCCCTGTGTATTAACATATCCTCTCTAGTCATAAAGAAGGTAAAACAGCATTAGTACTCCACTGCTACATCAGCTACATCAATCAGCTTGACCTGCCACACTGCAGCGGTTTACAGCACAGCCGAGCAAAGGCCTCTAGGAAGCATGGGAAAAATAAACTGCTGTGTTTTGACAGGGCGATGAGGTGTAACTGAGATATTGCACATCAACTTGCTGTACAAAAATCTGCTGCTTTTAAGGAGTTATGGACTCTCGGGGTCCATATGTCTCCTGCACACTGCAGCCAACAGCTTTTTTTTTTTTAAACTTAGTTTAACTCCCTCTATCATGAAAGAACAGACTGCCCCCATTCACTGTTAAAAGACAGATACAGATATTATATGTACACCAAATTGTAAAACACTTAAAAAGTATCCGCCCACGCTGTCGTTACAGGCCTGGATCCTCAGCTCAAATCATTGATCGGGAGGACTGTATAGACACCGAAGCCTCCACTAGCATTGATTGTCTGTGGAGACACTGTAGGGACAGTGATCCCCGTCCCCCTCCTGTCAGTCAGTCAGTCCCTTTCCATCCCTCCCAAACCCTCCTCTTCTCCCTCTGTGGTCTGTCACTCGAAGCGCTCGTAGTTCCTGGTTTGTCGGACCCGTGGGACCACGTCCACCAGCAGCCTGCAGGAGAAAGAAGGAGGCTTTTTAGAAAGCAAAAGGAGAGAGACGATGCAAACACTTTGATCCCCTTGAATAAAAAAAGAAAACATGCATCCCATTCCAACTTATAACACTGCAGACAAACTTAAATGTATGTTAAGTTTGGGCGGAAAATCTCACTGCATCAGCAGCGATGATCGGAAACTTCAGAGTAAAAATAAAAACTCTCCTCTGAGAGCTCATGAGGAAGATGGACCTCCATGACTCCATGATTTTTGAAGAGTGATGTTAGTACAGAATGGGCATGATTTCTGAAGAAAGTTTTATGTTTGTTTTGGATAAACAAAAACTCTTGAAAAGAATTAAATAAAATAACTGCATACAGATTCATCTTTGCTGGCTGGATGTTCCTCTTTATGTTATTTATTTATAAAAATGGAAAACAACAGGTGCACATACAGTTAAACACAAACACTTAATTTCTGAACGAAAAAATGCAGCTTTGCAGTGTAGTTTTTTATCAATGGAAGTGACGACATCATAAATTACAAATGAGGTTGTATAATTGTTTTATGTATAATCTTCAGAGCAAAATGTATTCACAAATATCGTAAATATATAATCCAAAATAAATCACTTACTTGACTCCATAGGCGAGGATGATGAGACCTATGAGGACGCCTATTGTCCCGTCCAGGTACCACACCTTGGGTTCATGCTTGAACACTTCAGCACTGATGAGGATGGAGAACCCCATGACCCCCCCCACCAGTGAGTTGAATCCTGGGAATTAAAGAGAGAAACATCTTATACAAAGTCAGCTGATGAGGGTTTTTGTAGGCTCAGTGTTGGAATTCAGCCCTTCCTCAGACACCTGCTAAGAGTCCAGTGGACGTGTGATATTGGCCCTAACAGCATACAAAGTGGCTACTGGCATGGCAGATTCTTGAGATGCCTCTAATGTCTGTCATATACTGAGAGGTCCCCCGACCAGTGTCTGTTACTCCGTGGCGGGAATGTAAGCATGAGGGAGACACGTGAGTGTTACAGACATGTGCTGTAATACAAATAAAGTGTTGCACTGGAAGTCACACTGTGATGCTGCTACTAGGAAATGACTGTGCTTCACGAGTAGAAAGCCCTTCCTACATACATGTGAGAGGACAGACTGACGGAGAGCTGCGGGAATGAGTCCTAAAACCTGGAAACGAGTTAGCATGTTTGCTAACTTTTGGTAAGATGCCTGAAATAAGGTCTGTGGTTAACACAAGCTTCAGAGCGTTGTGTTTATAATCGCGCTCTTGCAAACTGTTCTAACTCAAACTTTCCTTAGTGGTGGCGACCGTAGTGTAGTTTGTTTATAACCTAACGTTAGCTTTTAACTTCTGGAGATTGCATTTACGCTTCAGAAATCATAAAAGTGGTGTTCATTTGTGAAGATTATCTTGCTGAACAAAACATTTAAGTATCATAAACGGAGCTTATTTTCTGCAATAATCCAAAATCCAATAGAAAAATCCCATCAGCTTTTTGTCGAGGGGAACCAGGACCATGCTAACCATAACTAAAATCATCCCTGCAGCACACATTCGTATAACATTTCCTGTTTACAAATTGTTCAAAAACTACACAACTGTGAAGATTATGGTCTTGATGTGGAAGTACAAGGACCCCGAAAGCATGCGTGTACAACCTACCGTCAGTGATGAGGGCCCGGCTCGTGAGCACTTTGCCGAGCATGAACTTGATCACGGCCAGGGAGATGCACACCAAGCCACTGACGATGGACACGCTGAACAGGAACATATCCTGAGAGAGACAGACAGAAGAGAGATTGTGGGAGTCATGGTCTCTGTCTTCACCCTCTTCGGTTAAATCCTGGGTCCTCCCTCAAAGTGCACCACTGGTTGATCCACACAACTTTAAGGCCCAACAGTTTGTTTGTTGTCGGTTATTATGTTAACGACAGCAATAAAGAGCAAAACTATAACTGTTTTCTTTTACAGCTTCTGTTTGATTTACTCTCTAAAGTCAAGATGAGAGAAGATAAAAATGTTGATGGATACATCTAGGTCACCTTCAGATATTACTATGCGCTCACAGCAATGAGCTTTACGAGCACCTGCGAGGGTTTTGTGCACTTTCTTATGCCCTGGGTTTTGTCTCTCAGGCTACAAATGGTTTTTGGTGGTGGTTGCAGCCTCTGAGGAAGGCTGCAGACATTACTCACAGGGCTGAAAAAATACTGCAAGCTCTTTTAAACATTTTTTTTTGCATGACAAAAAGAGAAACATTTAGTTTATGGTTAATATTTTTTCCTTAAAAAGACGTTACGATTGAAAATCAAGTATCAAGTCTCTATCAAGGAAACTAAACATGATTTAAGTGACAAAGTAAGTAGTGGACTCAAAACAACTATTTTTATAGTATTTTCAATTTTTTTGTTGGAGTACCATTATTAAGGAAAGAGACAATTTCATCGTAATGTGTTATGTGCTAGATAAGATATAGGTAAGTGTAGTTTTTCTGTTTGTTTGTGTCTTGTTAACAATTATGTCTTACAGGGCTACGCCTTTACTCACAGCTCTGCCTCTTCCTGGCTTGTCTTTCTGGTTTTAAATAATATTTTTACTCTCTTGTTGCACCTACTGAGAGTCTCACTGGAAAGAGCGTCTGCAAAATGGCTAAAATGTAAAGGCACAGCAGACGGGTGGAGGAGAGAAGAGAAAAGGGAGCTGCAGAGCACTCAGAGCCTCTGCGGCAGCATTAATATTGCACTACGGCCTTGGAGCCATGAAAACCTACTTTGGCGAGCTCAAAGACATCAAAGAGGAGACGGAGAGAAAAACCTCAGCATGCTGCATAAAACCTGTGTCAGTGCTGTGACTCAGCTGTGGAAAATAAAATCTAAACAGCAGATTATCCGCAAAAATATTGAACACATTCTTCGGCAACAAGGACAAATCTTCCATTTCAACAAATACACACATTTGTCAAATAGGAGCTAGACATAATTTGCCATAGTCAAAACTTTTCCATAATATTTTATTCCCACGCCTCTATTTAAGTAGTTTAAAATAGTTAGGTCTGTATAGCGACCATATGGTGCAATATTATTATTATTATTATGGCACCCGTATTCTTTTATTTTCACTAATTTTGCATTGGCTTAAGTGAACGTCAGCATTTGCCACATTTATTACACTGTTTTTTGTTTGTTTGTTCTGGTTAACTAAACATTTCCTGTAGCTCCTTCACAGTAAAAGCATCTAATAAATTTAGCTTTACTTTGAAGCAGCTGCAGGAAGTCTTCTTTGCACCAACGGCAATTTAACATTACATGCCAAAGCAAAATGAGGACTATCAGAATTAATTATCTGGTATCTGGATATTACATTCCTCCAAATTCAATATTCACATTGACTGGTGTACCTTTAAAAGACGGAATTCCCCACAATGACCTTCGGATCAATATTCAAAGTGGGTGGGCTGGCATTTCAGCCAATAGGAGAGGGAACACACACACACACACACACACACACACGAGAAGGAAGCTCATGACAAACAGAGCCTGCCCAGAATGTGATCTCAGGGCTTGACATTTACATTTGACAATCAGAGATCCTTGTGCAGAATTTATAATAATAATAATAATAATAATCATTTATAATAATGTGGGGGAAAAAATTACAGTGGTATTATCTGGTCTGAATGTTCAGGTCTGATGGTACAGATACATGTCATCAAGCTAGCAGCTGGTTTTTGTATGCATTAAACAAACAAGATACTACGTGTTAATTAGTAAAGTAAAGACTAAGCTTGATGTGAGGAAATACCTGGAATAAGGTGATTTGCAGTGGAAACAGGTTGAAATAATCTTACTTCAAGTTGTCAAGTGATTTAGGGACTAAGATTTGTCTCATCTTTTATTTCCTTTGTTGCAACTTACGTACGTAACGTATTACTGCACTGTAACTGCATTTAATTTAATTGTATTCGATCTTAATTTATTTAATTCTTATTGTTTTGAAGTGCCTCTGTGTTTGAAATGCGCTGTGTAAATAAATTAAATATTAGTATATATGTGTATGTTCTTTCTTCCTGTATTTCCTCTTAAAGAAAACCTTTTAAAATGTTTTCCGGTGGCTTTTTGAGTGGATTTCATGAGCCCGGTGGTTTGGTGAAATGTCCTCAACTCCCAGAGGTCACTGCAGCCCTTCAAATTAATTTAAAGTATTACAGTTTCGTTTTGGATGCTAACTGACATTAATTGGGCTCAGAGGACTAGCAGAGCAGGAACAGTCAGGTGTCAAAAACCAGACATCCTCCTCCACATGTTCCCTCCTCTCCCTCTCTTCCCCACCACTGCATACCTAAGCAGCTGCTTAACTTATTAACATTTCATAGCGGGGAGGAAGAGAGGGAGGCGGTGAAAAGAAACCTTATTTCCAACATCAGCATGCCAAAGAGGGCTGTGAGGCATACACAAGCTTTATATAACTCCAACTGCGATGCACCAGAAACCAGGAGTGTGTGATCGAGTCAGAAAAACACAATCTGTCTTCCTCTCTACCCCCACAGTCTGCCTTTGTTTATGCTTTGGTGCTCACTGTCTGTCAGGCCCGTCTCCTTCCCTCGCTGCAACCACAGATGGAAAACACAGTTAGTCCAGTAAATCAATAAAGGATTTGAGAACTGATTGGATTCGGAGCCTCTTGAAATGTTAATTTGTCACCGTGGTATATTTTTTTGTCTGCAGCCGATCCAAGAATATGAAAAATATGATTAAAGTGCATCCAGCTATGTTGATGAGTTTAGGTTTTCACACTCTATAAGCCAATCTCCAAATCTAACCTGTATATGTTCTTTCTTTCTGTATTTCCTCATAGAAAAACTAACAATATCACAATAAAGCATGCTGCAATAATACAAGGTGTGTGGGTTAGAGAATAATTAAGTTGGAAGGGAAACTGAAATTAAATCAGTGGTATGAACACACAGAAACATCAGCTAAAACCATCTCTTAGAAATGTCTCAGCTAGTAAAGATTTTAGTAATGTGTAAAATGGGTTTCAACCTCCAAAAATAACTGTTATAAGGAGGCAAACAATATATTAAATGTAAGTAAATGTAGGTAGGGCTTTGTATTTATATCTGCATACATGTAGAAATGGGAAATAAGATTGGAAAGATCAAATGATGCTATGTTATTTGATTATTTCTAATGTCATTAGCATAACATTGTGTGTTATTTATTGCGAAATATAATTTAAAATCCTCTACATCGTTATTAAACAGCATTTTTATCAAGTATCGGGTCAAATATTCAAGTTAATCTCTGCGTTAATAACTAGTTTGTGTGGTACATAAATCTCCACTTAAAAACAACATTTTCTTTCTCAAAACGACACTGATGTGAGTTTTAGATCTCTCCTTGCTCCAACACAGCTGATTCAAATGATCAACTCATTATGAACTCCTGAAGCTGATTGATAACAAGCTGATCAGGGAGAGATGTAAAACATGCAGGACCTGCAGGGGAAACTCCAGAAGAGGTTTGGGGAAATTCAGAGAGATCAAGTGGAAAGAACAGCAATAATATATCTACAGTAATTCAGTTCACAAAAGCATCATGTTACCATATTTACTCATCATCATCATCATCATCATTACGTTCAGATCCTCAACAGTGTTTCTACGGAGATGACTATCGCCCGGCAACGGGGTGATGAAGCTATTTCAGGAAGCGTGAAAGCTCCCGAGTCTTCACACCAGAGATTTGTGACATTCTTCATTTGGCAAAAGCAGCAACGCTGTTAAACTTCTGACACACACACACACACACACACCTAACCTGGTGTTCAGTCTGAAAATCACATTTTCGTGAAAACAAATTAAAGCTGCTGCACGATTCCTCTTGTTTTCAGGACCATTTGTCTTCTTGAGACAAACGTCAAATCCACTTTTTTTCCCAAGCTGGACTGTTTGTTTGGGAAATTTTAACAACTGAAATTATCTCATCTATAAACTCTGTCTGCATTCATTATCACCTCACATTCACAGCATTGTTAGTCTGACAAATCAGCTCTCCCACTTTTAATTGGGTTGTGACAAATGTAGTAAATGTTACAGCAACAAATTCCACCATAACAAGACATTCAATCTGATTTTAAAGCTCTGAAACCATCAATCAGCTTCTTACAATGGGCTCCTACATGGACAGTTTTGGTTATTGACATGATATTTCTGTATTTGTGTGTTTTTTTCTCTGTGATCTTCTCACTCGTTTGAAGTAGGTGGGGCTCAGCATGAAAAATGCAATGTCACTGCATCTGTATCTCTGTGCACCAATCAGGAGTTAGCGACATTTGTTAGATTAGAGTTTTAGTGGGTAACAAATAATAAAATAAAAAAGGATGTTTTGACTGATGCATATTCACTTAAAACTATTTAACGTTATAGAAAAATAAAAATAAAACTTTCCAGGGGCTTTAAATTTAAATTTAACTGAAAAAAGAAAAGCGGGATAATGATCTTTCCTCCTCTCTTTCTAACGCCATTTTTTTTGTATTTGAACTTGACAATGAAGAACGAAGGACTTAATGCATCACTACTGCATGAAGACATTTTCAGAATCACAAATATTGATTATTGCAAATAGTCAAAACTATGTGACAACTGTTGCAGACTGGACGAGTCTAAAGAATATAAAAGATACTGTGACAGTCAAATACGAATAAAGCAATATAGCAGCCGGTTTGAAACACTGAGAAACTGTCGACACTAAGTTGGACAAGATACCCTAATGCACCACTGCAGCCTCCGAAACCTCCTCCTCTCAACTCTCCTCTTTGTTACTTGGCCTCACCACCGACCCTCCAGTGAAGAGCACCATGTGACGGCCAAAGCTGAAAATATGCCGTCTTATCAGATGCAGGCACGTTACATCTGCAGCTTCATGCAAATCACGTAAATAACCGCCTGCATGCTGTTTGTCTTGGACGCTGAGAAGTACGCTCAGATTTTGAGAGGATATTATTAGATACGGGCACAAAGTCAACAGGGCTTTTTTTTTTCTTGACTCTTAATAGAAATCCTCGTCTCTGGCAGACTGGTGGTATTACAGCAGGGAGAGTAGACGAGTCCTGGCTGCACAAAGTGGTTGTTACTATCTGGCCAAGCGTTAAAAATAGCCACAAAATATCCACCAAAAAATCTGATTATGCACCAGACCTTTGGCTTAAATTCTGCAGCCCGACTTCAGTGACCCTGTTTGACTGTGCAGCTGACAGTAATGCAGCTGTCATAGTGTACTACATGTTAATGTGTTTAGGGTTTTTTCCCCCTGACTGTTAAATGGATAACTTAATCTGTCCCATATGGTGGATGCTTTAATCCAAAGCTCTCCTCCATCTCCAGTTTGAATCAAATTCTGAGCCCTGCACCACAGCCAGAGCCATCTCCTGCTCACTGACATACTGTATACTGCATGCTGTCATGTGGGAGAAAAACATGTGGTAGTAAACTCTAATCTAGTAGTATCTATCTAACTCAAATTGAAAAAATTCTTACCACTTCAGGTAGCAGCTTGGTGGCCAGGTCGTGGATGGCCTTACCCAGAATGCACAAAGAGGACAGGATGAAAATCACGCCCAGGATAACACAGGCTCTGCGGGGGAAAAGAGACAGAAGACAACTGTGGTGACGAGTACACAAAATGATAATGTAACAGAGCGCTGCAGGGATGACGTGTTTTTGTAGGCCAACCCTGGAAGTTAGCATCGCCCTGGTTCCCTCCACAAAAAGCCAATGGGAAAAGCTAATGTTAGGCTGCAAACGAACTACACCAAGGTCGCATGACTTAAACGTCTCCACCACTAAGCTTCCAACTTGTAATTTGATTTTGCGCGCCGACCTCTTCTACAAAAGCCTTTGGGAAAGTTTGAGTTAGAACAGTTTGCAGCATAAACACAACAAGGCTGTAAAGGCGGACGAGTGAGTAGATGAGTTTCTGTAGTCTCATTTAGCCGCTTGTTAGCAACAGCCTTTTTTAATACACGCAAAAGCTTCAAAATTCACGATTGGGGTATTGGGGGGAACAAAACGTGAAAGTCTCTTAAGCTTGTGTTAACCACAGACCTTATTTCACGCGTCTAACCAAAAACCCACTCAGAAACCCATTGACTTCAAGACGAGGGAACCAGAAGTGCAAAAATGCTAACTAAATTTCCAGGTTTTAGGACTCATTCCCGCAGCACTGTATTGATGAGATTCGAGAAATATTACCACGTTACCTTGGTGTGATGTCTAATGACGTAATGGTAGCCACGGCTCTGACTACCTGCCCTCTTGTGAAAATGCGCTGTTTTGAGATGGACTGCATTATGTACAAAAAATACCGACATTTATTTTTTTTATCTTTACTATTTTTAGCCACACTAGTGTTTTGGCTTTAGGGATGGCAATAAAATAATAGGCTGACAATAAACTTTATTTATATAGATCTTTTCTTAACAACAGGTTACAAGGTGCTTCACAGAAAAAGAAAAAAATAGCAAATAAAACAGCAGAGATAAAAACAGCACAGATAAAGAAGAACCAAATAAAACAACACAGGGATCATAACAACATCAACATCAGATGATAAAATAATAATAATAATAATACCTCAATAACTATTGTATTGATTGCCATGAAATTTGGTACAAACAAAGGATGAAACCTACTGACTTTGGTGACACCCAGACTTTTCCTCTAGCGCCACCATGAGGTTGCCATTTTTGTTTTGTTTCTTTTTGTTTGTTTGTTTGTTTTTTTGTGAAACTATTTATTGGATTGCCATGAAATGTCCCCTTTAGGATCAATTGTGATAACTTCAGTGATCCCTTAAGTTTTCATCTTGCGCCATCTTCAGGTTAAAAACATTTTATTTGTCCATGTGTTTAGTGCTAATTAGCACATATTAGCATGCTAACATTATACCTGCTAAACATAAGCATATTAGCATTGTCTTTATGAGCATGTTAGCCTGGTACCTACATTAATATTTAGCTCAAAGCGACACTGTACCTGTAAGTACAGCCTTTTGTTTGTCTGTGACACCCAAATAATCCTGAATGACAGATGACTGTGTTACACTGGTGTTGAGAGCGAGGACTTAATTGGAAGCAGCAGATCTCCTTTAAAAACCTTTACACAATTAAAAAAACAAAACAAAAAAACAACAACTGGAGCATATGCCCCGGTCATGCATGGCTACCAGTGTGTGTTCAATGCAAGAGGCTGCTCTCGATCCACACTTCCTGTGTTTTTGACCGGATGATGTAACCAAGGCAACGCCCAACATCACTCTAGGAAGTCCACACACACACACACCGTGGAAGCACTCAATCCCCACTAACAGCCCCCCTGATGTTTCTTGCACACAGTGGATGTAAAACTGACACCATATCCCTGCTCTGCTGTTGGCGCAGCAACAACAACAACAACAAAAGTATGCAGTGAAAGCTTCTGCTTCAATACATCCATCACATCACAGGTGGATGACATTACTCTTTTATGTCAATACCAACACAACAACAGCATCTCATTCTAACCTTTGCCACAGTCATGTGAATCAAAAGGTGTTTTTGTTTCATAAAAGGGCTCCACGTTTCATCTGGGAACAAAACTCCCTAATTCATCTTGTTTCGACACCTCGAGCTTGTTACCCTGGCAACAGGTCTGTACCTGGGCATTACTATTCAGCCACATCTACTCTATCAAACACAGACAGACAATAAGAATATAAATAAAAATTAAGAAGACTAATATCGATTCTCTGGTTGTGCGTCAGTTTTCTCACTCAGTCTGCTGAAAGCCGCTAGCTGTTGAACAAACACACACACAAAAAAACAGCTAGAAGAGACAAATAGGAACACAATGTGTGTATGTGTGTTAATTCATGTTTGTGTGTGTATGTGCCTACATTTAGTACATGTCTATTTAAGTACTTGTATTCTTGTGAAACCATGTGTGTGGGTGTTTTAGTTGCTTGGAGGTGATTCTCGCTTTGCTGTGTGTTTCAGAACATTTATGCATGAATAATATCCGTGTGTATAGTTGTGTGTGTCTGTGTGTGTGTGTGTGTGTGATGCCTGGCCTCTCGGTGAAGCCAATTACTGGCTGAGCAGCTTCCTGAACTGTGTCCGAATTCTCTAATTAGCTGCTGAAGTTACATAATAAAGGCTGCTGTCAAAAAGTGACTGTGTGTGGATGTAATGTGAAGATACACCGTTATCTGATATCTATCAGAAATACTGCTGATTTGATTGACGACATCAACAGCTGTTATTTGAATTACCCAAAAAACCCAAAACAATCTGCTACTCAAATCACTTTCATGTCCATACAGTAACTCTTTCTAGGGTGAAATAACAGTCTCTCTTACAAATACATTTTTAATTCATATGCACTAAAATTCACCCATCACACTCAGGGTTTTTGCAGGGACCCAATGCAAGATGGTCAAAGCAGGCCTGCCCATCATAATCAGACCTAACATAACGTAATGTCATTTGCGAATGAAAGAAGTGAAAACACGCAGCTTTAAAACGACCAGCAACAGCAAAATGAACTGCGCAGCTGACGCCTACATGAAATTATTACTAGGAAATCAGACTGCCAAAATCTGGTGTCAGAGCACCACAACAGATGAAAACATTATTGGTGACGGCGCACAATTAGTGCCCCAGTGTTATGAAACCATCTAGTTAAACTATATACTTTTGACATACAGCCCCTTGTGATGTAGACTGCATTAACAGCATTATTCACATGTTACATACTACGTGTTACCATAATAAATGATGGAAAATGAACTGAAGTAAATAGGCTACGTGTAAAGTTCACAGTACCAATGTAGTGCTAATACAACAGGTAAAAGAAGTAACGTGGCAGTGTAACCTTCAAATAGGCTACTGACATTTCAAGTACAACTGGGATAAAAAGAAGGCAAATAGCTATAAAATCGCTGTCTGCTTGTAGTTGCTACAAGCAAAATGAAAGCAAACAGCGGTGTATCCCAAATAATGGCGACCACTACTCAGAATGCAATGCCTATTCTCTATCGGTGACAGCACCTTGACACAGGTGAAAACAATATTAGTGACGGCGCACCTTGACAGACATGAAAACATTAGCCTAAAGGTGACGGCGCACCTGGACACTTATTAAACATTATCGGTGACGGCGCACCGGCACATTATTCATGTCTGACTCTTCGCATATGCCTTATAAACACAAAACACAAGTGTTTAGGTTGATAATTAGTCAAAAAAATAAGTTCTACTTAGCCTACAGTGGCGTTGGATGGCGCGCTGGTGCTAGCATTAGCATTAGCAGGTGTCTTGCTCTTGCTCGGCTTCGCGCTCAGTGAAACAGCCGGTGCTTCGCTATCTCGTCTTTCTTCTTCTGGAAGCTTTTCTTTTTCTTTCTCGGCTGCTTCTAACCAAATTTCGCTTCTAAAGCCCGCTTTTGTGCGTGTAGTCCATTGCTCGCCTCTCGTTTACTTGAAACGTCGCTAGCTAGCTAACTCTTCTGTTCGGAGTCGCGCGGTGGCCGTTAGGAGCGCGTGCCCATTTGGAACGCTTGGCCTTTCGGAGCGCGTGCTGATTACCATTATCCTGTAATTATCAGGAAGTGCCAGCAGCGGGTTAGCTTAGCTTAGCATTAAGACTGGAAACACCTAGCAGCTACCAACACCCATAAAGCTCACTAATTGACACAATATAACTGCAATAAATGTAATAAAAATGAAAATAAAATAACCACATTAAAACAAATGAGATACACATGCTTTTGAGTTGTTATAGGCGTATTTTGTAACCCTGGATTGGAAAGAGCTGGCTGTTTTCCCACTGCTTCCAGTTTTTATGCTAAACTCTAACTCCTTATTTAGATGTTGAGAAGTCAAACAATTATTTTAATATAGTGGGTGACAAGTGGGTCAAACTCCCAAAATTCTATTACACATATATATATTTTCTTCCAACTAACTAACTGGTATTGTATTGTTTGCAGCATGTGAGATATTTGAATTGACAGTTGAATTAATGTCTTTTTTCTGTCGTCTCCAGAGGACGTGATCTCTGCAGCAATTAGCTGTCGCTAAGATTCACTGTATAAATCTACCAGATGCTCTCACAATAAGGACAGAGATAGTGACAGTTTCCTTTCATCTGATTCATTCAGCAACATATGCTTTTGTTTTGGTTGAGTTTCATGTGCTGCATATGTGCTCAGGTGATGTAAAGACTCATCTTAACAGGACAGAAGGGGAATAAAGTGACAGACAGCTTTCCTTTCTCTCTCTCTTTCAGCCGCCTGCTTGCTGCCAGCACCTTGACCATTCAACAGGCTCTGAAAAGCCCACCTGACCTCCACACACACACACACACACACACACACACACACACACACCATTATCAGCCAGGTACAGATAAGACGCGAGGCGCCCGTCTGTGATCGGTCCCAGCGGGCCGAGGCTGACAGAGCTGAAGAGACCTGCTGTTTGACACACTCCTCAACAGGACAAAGCAGACCACACAAACACACTCACACATTAGACACTGTGGACACACCGACATGGATTTCATCCCTTTTCTGGGTTTATATGGAATTAAACCATCTGAGCAACTGCAGGGTGTCTGCAAGTAGTCTTCTGATATGACTGCAAGACTAAAGAAATGACAACACGATTTCTGCCAAAAAATATAAAAATAGAAGACCAGGCCATTCACTTTTATGATAACTGCAAGATTATTTTTATATCGACTTTATTTTTACAACCCTCTTATCAAAACTCATCGCTTTTTGGTGATAAACTATAATTTCTTTGGGTCTCTTGTCCTCAGCTGCACGTCACATTTAGTCAGCCTAATTTGCGTGGCTAATACTTATTAATTATAAGTATTATTTGTGCTCAGAACACCAAAAGGGAAAGTTCTTGCTATATTTGTGCAATCCATCATATCATAACCTATTTAGCATTAATGTTAATGGTTTTAATGCCTTAAATTTATATAATTATAAGTATGTGCGGATAGCCAAAACTAAAAAAGGGATTTACATGTTGCTTTTAAACCAGGTCTGATTTGATCTGGGTGAGAGGTGACTGTACTTACATGTATTCTCGGTGTGCCGAGTGGACGGCTACGGCGTTGCTGTACCGCCACAGTACAATGACAGAGGACAACACATCCAGCATGGCATCAAACTGCAGCGTGAAAACAAACAAACACGCTTTTACATTCTCTTCTCTACAGCATAAAGTGTTGTGAAGTGGAGGCTTTAAAGTCGACTTACAGCAAATCCGAAAGCCGAAGCACTGTGGCGCATGATGGAAACAGCTGGAAAGAAAACAGACAGAGAGAGAGAGGGACACTGAGCAACAAGTAACTGATATAATGTGCTTATCACATAGTTTGTGTTCATTGATATTTATTCAAAACATCTTTAATCACCACTTCTACCTATATATACTCATGGACACATTATTCTGCATATTATGTAACATAAATGTGATGTCTAAGTTTCGTATTTAACTAGTATTTTTCAAGTCTCTATTCAGTCACATGCTGCAGTCTGCTTCATATTAAAGCACCAAAATAAAAGTCTTTTTTTTTTTGCAGGAATACTGACAGCAGGATGAAGATTTCCTGCCGCTGCCTGCGTACGCGAACAAATAAAGGGGGCGACTGCTGCAAAATAAAAAATGTCAATCAGGAGAATCCCTCACTGACTGATGGACGATTATCACACATTCCCCGAGGTGCATTTTTTTTTTTTTTTTTTTGGAATTTTGGAATTGCTTTTCTAGTTTTTATCAGTTTGTGCCACAGACCTGCCAGACAGGATAAGATGCATTTTTGTTGACTGAAGTGATTTGGTTATGAGCATATTATTATCTGCCTGTTTTGGCCCAAATGATAGTGAGCTGCAGATGTGTTGAAAACAAACATCATCCACACACACACACACACACACACACATATGCCTGCAATGGGAGGGAATGAGGAGAGACAAAGGAGAGAAAGATGCAGATAGATAAGAGGGCAGGAATCCTCTCCTCTCCTCCCAGGTTTATTTTTAGCAAGACTCACTGGGGGCCGGCTGCTCGCCTCAGCCCTGCATACAGAAACACAAGTGGTATCTCTTTCTCTGTGCTTCCCCTTTACTCGCTCATTTTCTTCCTGCTGCAAGGATAGCAAAATCATGATTTCTTCCAGTCTCCCGAGCTCCCCCTGTTTCATCATCATCTCTTTTCCTCCCTTTATTGTTTCATCCACATTCAGTTGCTCTCTGTAGGCTGAAGGTGCAATCATCCACTTCCCCAGACAAACACTTAAGCACACATGGACAATCCTTGAATACAAATGAGTAGGTGGGATTTGTTTTTTGTTTTTATGGTACCAGAGATCTGCAGAGATGCAGCATGGAGGCAGTGTCAACGACTGATTGTAAAAATTATCCATACAACAACTTCTGGTCAATTTAGCAATCGCTCTAGCCTTGACGCACAAAGTAGCTCTGTGCCGTTTGATTTTAAAAGTAAAACAAGACCACAGAAGCTGAACATGATGCATGGCATCGCTTTAAACATCCAGCGTGAAGAAAAAAAACAAAAAACAAACTCTGTGTGCCTCCGCTCTCGGTGTGGTAACAGACATATGATAGAGCAAATAAAACTTGACAGCTGTTCAAATGAAAGTAAATAGTGATGGGAGCGTCGCGCATCTGCCAGGATTGACATAACGAGGAAAAAGCAGCCAGCACACAAGGCTTTCTTCTTTGGTTTACATGTGAAGGACTTTGACACATCAACCGAGGTGTGCACGTATGTATGAGCACAAAAAACACATATATACACATATATATATATATATGTGTATATATGACGTTACACAGTGCCTTACAGAAAGGTGTAAAAGGGGAATGGATGCAGATTAGATTTTCGACTGAAATACATGTACAGTTTCATTCAAAAACCACCTACTATATCATCAAGGGAGCACATTTGTACCTGCAAGTTCAAACTTCAATCATGTTCCATTGTGAATTTTGCTTTCATGCTATTTTTCAGTTGGTACAGATCTCATTTGGGGATGGAAACCCCACAGATCTTCCCGAACTGGTGGTCCAAATCCAGAAATGTACACTCCTTCTCCTCCTCCTCCTCCTCCCTTCATCCCCTCTTTCCTAGCTCCTTCATTAGGAGCAGAAAGGAGAAACTGCGTGTAAATGAATCTGCTGCGGCTCTGCAGTCGTCAAAGCCGAGCCCTGGCGATGGCTAATTGACTCCCAAGAAAGCTGGGTGGGTGTCAGCTGGGACGGTGCTCCAGCATCGCATCAGGCTATCACACACACACACACACACACACACACACATATGAGGTCTCTCGTCCCCCCTCCCTCCTTGTCACATCTTACAAGAGAAGCAGGACAACAGGAGATAAAGCACCATCCGAGCTCTGCCGGTTTATTGGCTGTTTGTGGAGCTGCGTTATGCGTATCAGTGAAACACTTTGCCGTCAAGGTTGTTCTTACTTGGTGTTTGTCTCCCTGTGATGTTTGTAGCGAAGCATATGCCTTGTTATGTTATTCAACTCAGTTCTACTGTACTAATTTCATTCCAGGAAGGACTGCAGACAGCCGGAGGTGAAATCCTGGGTCGCCTGAAGCCAAACTCCAGCTAGTTCAGACTAAAATCGTCTGCAGTGCTCGCTGTCCAGTCAGGAGGCTAAATATAAGTGATACTTTAAGTGAGTTCTTTTTCGTTTTCTTTTTTGTGGAATAATTTGCTAATTAATTTCTTTAAATTAGTTCAGTTAGATGAGAAGATCAGTACCACTTTCGTGTCTGCACGCTAAATATGTAGCCACAGCCAGCAGACGGTTAGCTTAGCTTAGCATAAAGACTGGAAGCAGGGGGGAACAGCTAGCCTACCAGCACCTCTAAAGCGCACTAATTAATAACTTAACTTAACTCAGCTGTACTTTTCTTCCAGTTTCGCTCTCATACTTTAAACTTGCCGAGCCAGACTGGACCAAAAACTAAAATCTAACTCCAAATCTCTGCGTCTCTGTTCTGAAATGGTCCAGTCATGTGTTGAATTGACATACAACGTGTGACAGTGACACCTCTCATCTGTGACTTGTCCCACAAACATGCAATGTCTCTACGATAAACTTCAAGCTGCACCTGCCTGTCCGTAACAAACTTCACACACACACACACACACACACTCTCAGATACACTAAAGTAGGGGTCTTTGTCATGTTTGAGTAATGCTAATGTTTTACAGGGTACGTTACCCAGCGGCTATCATCCTGTCAACATGTAGAGCTGACAGGGAACAGCAGCAGGTGGTGGCTGCACTGACACCCTGCAGGACGCATTCAGTGTCACTGCCACACTTTAGGGTTTTGAATCCCAACGAAGTCCTTCAGACCGAATACACAAATATATCATACCATATCTCAGTTGTATCTCTTTCCTGGTTCTTTAGTTTTCATCTCATCCGCTTGTGAGCGGTGTAGCTTTAAGAAATAGTTGGACATTTTGGGAAAAACACACAAGAGTTTGACGAGGCTAGAGCCAGTAGACGTTAGCTTAGCCTAGCTTAGCCTAAAGACTATGACCAGGGGGAAACAGCTAGCCTGGCTCTCTCTAAAGCTCTCTGATTAGCATAATTACATCTTGTTTGATTAAATTATACAAAAAACACAAAGTGTGCGGCGAGTTACATGATGTAAATACAAAGTTGCTGCACCCAGTCGCTGGTTGCCAAGAAATAGTTAGAGCGCGTAACTCCCTGTCATCGTTTTTACATGGCTTGTGTAAGGGTTAACGCATATATCGACAAGAAAAGTGACCAAATTAGACTTATTCATTATCTCTTTATAATGCATTAATAGTGGATAGTTATACAAGAGTACTCTCTGTGCTTCTGCCTCTTGGATCCGGTAGTTTCTTCCTTAGATATATATGTTTTATATGGTGTGGCTTCCTTAAAAAAGCAGACATGTCAAGAGACTGTCCTAGTACAGAGTGAACAAACATAAAGGAGGTAGGCGTGTGATGCTAACACCATGTTAATAACAGGTCTTTGCACATTAGAAATGTTCCTATTTACAATGGGACTCGCTACTGAGGACATACTTTCCTTTCATTACACTTTGGCTCATTTCCAAAGAGCCAGTGAGAGTAGGTTTAATGAGTGTTTAACGACTTGTGCGGTGGATTCTTTGCTAATAAGTGCTCATTTTCACCACAGTGTCAATCAAACAGGAAGTTGCAGGTAGAGCCAAGAGACAGAGGACGATAAGATCAGAGTGAATCTAATTTATGCTGCTGTAAACTATCGACACTTTTTCATCACAGTGACTTCCCCAAATCACACACACACAAAAAAAGAAAAGCGTAACACTGGTATTAGCTTACAGCGCGCGCACATTTATCTTCAAAGAGTTTAATAATGGTTGCTATGCAGGACTGGATTCTGCAGTTTGCAATGAATAAACCTCTCAGAGTGGAATGTAGTGAACGCATAGCTTCGGCAGCGCAACACACACGACAAAGAAGGAAGCTGCAAGACAACCTGTCCCGTCCTGCTGCTCTACCAGCGTTGCCTTATCAGAACAGGAAGTGGGCAAAATGTTTGAAACAACACGGACTGAACTGAAGGAAGAGGCTCTGATTTCCAAAACAAAATGTCTCCGTCCTTCGACCTCGTGCCACGCAGCAACAAGGTGAATTCCAACTTTTAATTTCACCCTCAAACAAGACTCCAATTAATTATAGAACCAGTCTGTTTCTCCTCCAGAGAGCGTCAAAATAAAACAATTACGTGTGTGTGATGATCACCACTGCTGCTACATTCCTCTGCTCTTTTCTGCAGCTGATTTGAAAACAGCGCCATGTTTCATTTATGAGCAAGAGCGAGGCAAGAGGTGACAAGCGAGGAGGCGCCACTGCAGGACTACAGAGATGTGATCAAAATGTCCAACGAACACACTGCACGACAAGATGTTTGGAGATGTAGAAAGTGTTTTGTTAGTATGCTAAATGAACATTTATTCTCAGAGAAGAAGAAGAACATGCTATCTTTGTCATCAGCACTAGTCTTCAGCGTTACAGGAAGCGGTCATATCTCTGCACATCTGCAAACCAACGTTGAGGTGATCAGCTACACTGCAGCAAAGCCTGTCCTCTTCACTCGTGCATCTGTCAAGCACTAATCTGCGTGTGACAGATCTATAAGACAATCAGAAAAGCTTTTTAAAGATGACCTGACACATATTCATCTCTGCATTTCTTCAAGTCTGTCAAATCTGTAAATAACCGGCAGGATTTTCTAAAAACGGGGGCCTTCAAATCCAAATTTCACACATTTGAAAAACACGATGAAACATTACCTGAATAAGATCTACAAAGTGAATCACTCTTATCCCAAATTAGACTAAATTTGACGTGCAGAGAAATGAAAAACAAGCCATATAAAAGTATGAGTGACCTCTTCTCAAACTCAAAAACCCAGAATGAGTCATCGCATCTACGCAGGGGTTTCGTCCTTCACACGCTGACAAAGACAAGTGCTCGAGCTTGTCTTGTCTCTGAAAGAAATAAACCTCAGTAACGGCGGCATGAACCAAGGTCGAGTTCACACTCTTCTTAATGGAGAGAAACCATCTGAAGTCATCTGAAGTGGAAGCTGTAGGAGGCTAAAGGTCTAGGTGGGGGAGGAATGAAACAGGATCTTGGCATGAGGTTTGGACTGTCAAGGTAGCTTGTTCACATCAATTGCTTGTCCCTCATGTTGTCTTTCGTTTTAAGTACTGTTGTTTTAAGCAGGCTGTTGGGTGTCACACTGATCAGCAGGGCGTCACAGTAATTAACAAACCTGTCCCTCAACTGAAGGACCAAACAGCATCAAAAAGCATCGCTTCCTGTGAGCCAGAGCAGAGGGTTCATCAAAGTAAAAGACCTAACGCAGTGTTACTCACTGAAAGCGACGATGGCGAGGACGATGGTGACCGCGATGGACACCCAGGACACCCACAGAGCTTTCTTGCGGTAACTCTGCGCTTCATGCGGCTTCAGACGCATACTGCTTTCCAGAAGACCTGCAGACAACAACACAGGGCACAGTGACCCACGACATACAGATATGACTCACTCAGACAGAGCAGAATGGGCAAATAGATGTGATTAACGTTGGATTTTACCTCTTTGGGAGTCCAGCAGTTATTTAAATGAAAGCATGTGAGACGTTTAGAGGAGAAATGTCTCTTTGATGGAGCTGCTAACAATGCCAAAAAGTTTCATCTTTAAAGAGTAACTTAAATCCACTTCTTTGAGTCAGTAAATCACACGTACAGTCACTTTATTTCACTATCAATTCATCCTGGGATTAAAATGGAAGTTGTTCTCCCTTGTTTTTCCAGGCAGTAAATGCAGTAAATCTGTCCTCTAGACCCTAAAGAATCTAGAATTAGTTTCCACTTTAGTACGATAATCAACTTCCAGAGGCTTGAAATGTGCTTGAGTTATCCATTCAAACGAACATCTTGTCTGCTTTTGTTTTGCTCAGAGCTACAGGACTGTTAATGTTGTCTGAAACACCCAGAACCAATCTTCTGTTAGATATAATAATCAGGGTTGGGTAGGGTCTTTAAAAATACATCCAATCCATTACAGTTCCATTACAGCTCATCAAGGAGCCCTATATTTCCCAAGATATTGCCCAACCTAATGTTACATATCTGTATTTTAGGTTAATACTACATTTATTTGGCAGGAAACACATTAAAAACACACTTTCTTCTCCTGTGCCATAGTCAAGATGTGGAAAACCTGCCTCAGTTTAAATGGCTGCCCGTGCGTTTCTCTCTTCTCCAAAACCTGCACAGTGTTTTAGGCAACATATGTCTAACAGAACGCAAGCGTGCACACAGCTCTGTAAATAATCGATCACACTGACCATAACATTATGGTGTGAGTCATCAGTTATACATCGCCTCTTTCCCCCAGAAATGAAGTCTGATTTGTGCGCAGTTTGGAGCATTTGGAGGCAAATTAAAGGGAACAGAAGAGCAGATTTACAGCGCGTATAAGTGTAAGATACATCGGGCTGCTCTCCATGGCATTACGCACAGTATGCGCCCTGGGTACGGGGGCATCCGGTGAACTTTCAACATATTTCACGCCGCCTACCTCGGTCCTCTATGCTGTCTGTTATCTTCATCTCCTGGTCCATCTTGAAACCCTCTCCCTGACTTTCTGCGTTGGGCTGCTGCTGCTGCTGCTGCTGGGAGTCCGCCTGCTCGCACTGCCCGTTCGCCGCCGTGGGGTCCTCTGCTACAGCCGGGTGCGGGACGGCGGTGGAGTCTGGCGGTGTGGAGTCCGTCATCTTCTCGGCGGGGTTGCGGTTCCAGTGAGGCGCTCCAAAAAAATGTCACACCCGGGCGTGAAGTGCAGGCTTTGAATGGGGGAAGAGACCCGGAGACGGAGAGGGAAGAAGGGAGGGAGGGAGGGAGACTCCTTGCAGGGCTGCAGGTCCAGCTGCGCCAAATTACACACTGTAAGACGAAATAAGACCGGAAATTCGGAGACGTGGACTTCAAAACAAACGCATGTTTGGTGCGCCTGAAAAAAATAACTATTTTGTTCAAATACACGATACGAATAAGCCTTTTAGATGTTTTTCTTCTTTTTTAGCATCATATGTTTTCTACTTACTTTCTGTTCAAGGAACAAACTCAAATTTGGGTATGTAGGCTACATTGTGGAGGATTGTACATGTACAATTTGGGAACTTTTCCTTTTTACTCCACTGCATTTATTTCACAGCTACTGTTACATTTCACATTAAATTCGTGTGTGTTATTAAAGTTCGTTTTTATAGTTTATGAACCAACTATTCCATTTATAAGAAGAAGAATGTGTTAGTTCCTCTTTCAGAGGCTTTAAGTAGCCTAAAAGTCTCAATGAAAAGCGTTTACTTAATAAAGTACTTGCAGCCTGTATTGTTGTATTTCTACTTCTACTTAAGCTAATTAAAACATCTTTCCATGAGCGCTATATATGCTGGGTATTTATTTTGAAGGTGCTAACCGGTAGTCATACTTGTATGTCGATGTGCTGACAAACCTGATGCGCGCAGTCCGGACAGACAATACAACAATAAATATTTACAACAGGCTCCAGTTCGTGGTCGTGAAATACCTGCACCTGCACTCTAATTAGCCCACTAATCCCAGCGGAGTTCACGAGACCTGTCCTCCGGCATTCGAAGAAAGCTGCTGCCGCTGCTGCTGCGCCGCGCGCTCCGCGAGGAAAACACCTGTCCCATGTGGATTGAGCGAGCCACCTGCGGACGTGCAGGCAGACTGGACCCTCACCTGTCATGATTATTATGTTTTTTTTTCATCATTTTGCTTGGCGCGAGAGGTCAACGATAAATCCAATCTTATATTTTAAGAGTGTGCGATGTGAGGAATTATGTTTTTTTTTTTAATTTCTGGTTGGGAAAACACTGGGAAAAGTACCGTGGTTCCTGTAACGGGTTGCTAAGATACAGAGCTATGGGATAAGCATGTACACTAACAGGTTATTCTGCTTATTCCAGATTAAAACCGTGAAATGACAGAGAATTCACTGACATGCAAGAGGAAAGAAACAAACACAAATACACATTTAACACAATATATCAACACCAAACACTGAAAAACATTCAGAAAGCTATAGACAATCTTTGATATTCATGTTAAAGCGTGTCGAGTCCCTTTAGTCGGACACAATCCAAACCTGAAGATCAAAATTAGCATTTTCTTAATTATTATCATTGACATATTGTATCTCTATTGGCAGTGCAAGCAGGGGTGGGGACTCCACACATATGTTAACATTAAGCAGGTAACATGTAGATATTTGGGGATATTCTTATACAGTGCAGGCCCATGTAGAGCTATAACTTCACATTTATCTTGTTTTGATGGAGTTTCTTAGTCTCTGCTTCCACGTAGTGGCAGAAAGAGAGTACTGCAGGCCACAGGATGCTCCTCCATGTGGCGCCACATTGTACACGAGTTGCTCTCCAACGGAAGTGTTTGATGCCCATGCAAGGTCAAAAGTGATCTTATTCTTAAAATTATTATAATAAATATGGGATTTAAATGTATTAGGAAGCTAATATAATATAGACAAACATACAGACGCTTGGTGGCAAATAATAGGGAGATATTTTACAATCTGTTTGGGTGAAGCAAAGCGGCATGCACCAACTGTGGGATATTTAATATTTTGTTGCTGTAACACGTCAGTTCATAACATTATTGTACTTCAAAGGACAAATAATGATCAGTATCTCTCATTCTAAGATTTTTCTCAAATGAGGCAATCTTGCAAAGCTGAATAATCCACCTGGAGTCTTCCAGCCCCTTAACAAAACCTTAATATAATTAATGTGTCAACTAGTATAACCTATACAGACTAGGGTTAAAATCTAAATTATAATTTACTCCAAATATATATAAAAAAAAACTTTGATTTCTAAGGGCTATTCAGGGCTTTACAGTACTGCAGCCCAAAATATAGTTGTGATCCCTAGTGGTTAATTCGGGTATTTTAACCCTAATTTCTGTATTTTCTTTAATAAATAGGAATGACTAGGACAGGAATAGACGTGCTTTTAGTGGCTACTGGCTAAAAGGCTAAATGCACCTACTTAATACACCTGAATTAACGTATTTTGTTGTGGACAAAAGGTTATGCGACGCAGCATCAATAAGGGCTATTTGCACCCCCGACCACTGGTGGCGCTGTTCAGAAAATGGATAACCGGTTTTAAATCAGCTTCGGCTACTCATTTCGTCCTTCCGGTGCCCCATCGCCCCACTCCCTCCCGATGCTAGCACCGTCGGGCTTGGCTGTGGGAGCGTAATGGCGGTGCACCGGGGACCCTCTACGAAATGGCTCTTCACCCGGGAGCAGCTCGAAAACACACCGTCTCGACGCTGCGGAATAGAGGCCGACAGGGAGCTTTCTTACCGGCAGCAGGCCGCCAACTTAATCCAAGATATAGGCCAGAGACTCAACGTGTATCCTTTCTGAAACGCAGGGGCTAGCCGGCCGACAGACGGGTTAGCTCGAGTTAGCATTAGCTTACAGGAGGACCGGAATGGCAAGGCATTCATATTATAACTCTCGAAACTCACTTAAAACATTTCGTTATCACGTACGGAGTCCTCTCTGACAAGATTAGCTATTTAACTCCGCTAACATGACGTTTATATTCAGCTAACAGGAAGTGTTGAGGCCTGCTTGCTAGCTTAGCTATTGTTTTGTCTCTTTAGACTGCAGATTCTATTGTTAGCCTTGTGTCAAATGATACCAGTGATGCATGTTTACTGATACTGGTTTGACGTGCAATTTAAACCCAACACTACCTTACGGAATGACTATTACATCGTTAAACAAGACGATAAAGAAGCTAATGGCTTGATTCTTGGGTGCACGTTTTGCTAGCTGTCCACTCAACGCTAGCTGGATGCTAATTAGCCATGGTGTCTACACTAAAGCTGCTTCAGTCAATGTATTTTTTACTGTATATCCTCCATGTATTGTGCCTTAACTCTGCATCCAGCTCTCAACTAATTATCAACACTGCTATAGTTTATATGCACAGGTTTTATATGATTCACTCCTTCACAAAATTCCATAGAAATGTAAGTACCACTGCAGTGTTGGCTGATACCATAATTAGTGGTGATACCGACCATGAAAACTGACTTGGAGTTTTTTTTCTCTCTCTACAGATCATTTCCCAGACTACGTTGTTCCTGGCAGCTAAAGTTGAGGAGCAGCCCAGGAAGCTGGAGCATGTCATTAAAATAGCCCATGCCTGCGTTAACCCACAAGAGCCTGCAGTAGACACGAAGAGCAGCGTAAGTAAAGTATGACTAGACTCCCTTATCAACCAAGACACAATGTGTGATGTTCTTAAAAGTCATCTGTGGCTTTAACTACATGCTTTACAGAACATACTTGTATGAACTGCAATGAAACTGAGGTCACTTTTGCGTGAGACTGATCTAACCTTGATTTTTCGCCATCCTAGAGTTCACGCAGTTGTTGGTAACTCCTTTTGGAGAGAAAAGACAGCTTCGACTGCAGTAGAGCTGCAATGACAGAACTATCTTGATACTTGGTTAATTGTTTATTACGTAGATTTCAAGCAGCTTCTTCACAGCAAAAGGTTTTTGCTGTCGGGTTATGGTCTGGTTGTTGGACAAAGCGAGCCAATCAGAAGACGTCACCTTTGGGTCCAGGAAATGTCTTGGACACTTTCCACAATTTATAGACCACATGATTAATCAGTTAATCAAAAAATAATCTGCCTCGTTTAAAGTAATTGTTTGTGAAGTAGCCTCTGCTGCAATTTGAGGAATATAAAGTTTACCTGATTACCAACGTAAGTCCAATACTGAATCTGCTTATTGTAATCATGGGCTTTGTCTGCCTCATTTTCCACGTTGACATCTTTTGTTGTAAGGAGAAAGATCATTTTGTTAACTTACATTCAAAGTGGTTTTTTTCATCGCAACTTGCATCCTCCCTCGGTTGACGGGACCACGACACATTTCTCTCTCAGTGGGGCTGCAAAATATCATCATATTTTAGTGACATTGTGATTTGAATCTCTCAAACTTATCAGGCTTTAACAGGCTGCAGTGTCACAGCTGTGGTTGTTTCATACAGTTAGTAGCCTCTGCTTTCTCTTTGCCTGCTTTGTACAAGCTGTGATGTAAAGGCTATCCCCTCTCGTGCAAGTAAAGTGATCCCCTTGCATCAAAGCCCAGTAACAATGTACAAGTTTAAACTAATTTTCTTTCATCGTGGACTTTCCAGCTCCCAGAACTGAAAGGCTGCATTATATCCATGCGGTTAAGCTTTTATATCAGAATGCTAATAGGTGCAGGAGTGCCCTCTTCAAATGCTGGCTCTCCACTACCCTGTTCAGTTTTGTCTGCTGGTGATGCTGATTTAGAAGTTGAATCCTCATCAGTATATAGTTTAAAATTGTTCATTGATTGATCTTTTTCAGGCATTCCAGCAGCAGGCACAAGAGCTTGTAGCACTGGAAACAGTAGTGCTGCAGACGCTGGGTGAGTGCTGTTAAAGCTTCACTACTGCACAGACTCTATTTTGTATTTTCTGTGAGCTGAATTGATTTACTGGCTTTCACAGTCAGCCTTTTTAGCAGCGTTATTCCCGTGGAAGGGATAAGTGCAAACAGCAAAATTACACAGGTACCACATGGGCATGTTGACGCTGGATACATGAAGTTCAAATATTTAACAGACAACACTTTTCTTTCTTTGAGTTCCTTTTTTTAACAAATGTAAATACTTAATATCGCACCGGAGTTCTGCTCCTGCAGCGACTGATCTTCTTCGCTCAACATCTTGATTGCAGGTTTTGAAATAACAGTTGATCATCCACACACAGATGTTGTGAGGTGTTCCCAGCTAGTGCGAGGTATATATAACCTTTCTCAGCTTTCCTCACTTTTTAAAAACTCAGTTTGTGCCACGTTTTCTTAGTGCACCAACCTTTCATATATATATATATATATATACATATACATATATATACATACAGCTACATGAATCGTACTGCATAATTTAAAATGCTCTTTCTTCTTCTTTTACAGCAAGCAAGGATTTGGCACAGACTTCCTATTTCATGGCTACCAACAGGTTATTATCCTGTTCCCATTATTGCACTGTAATGGCACACTATAGCTTCCTGTCCTGCAGGGCCCCCCTTCCTGTGTCCAACGCCCTGTTTGCGCCTGGATCCTGGGAACCCCCAGTGTGGGGAAGTACCGGCCGGGCCGCTGTGCGGTGTATTGTACAAGGGCTCTGTGTTGGCACATAGGGGTTGAATGCACTATGTGGAGTGTAGTGGTGCTGTTTACCTCTCAAGGTTGTTTGGTACGGAGTGCACATGTCTAAAAGAGAAACTCAAATGGTAGCCTGAATATAGATTGCCACTAAAGATTCTTAAACTTATAGAGTGCTTTGGTAAGTATAGTTCTTTTATAATTTTTAATTTTTTTTGCACATTTTTCACCCCAAAAGAGCTAACAATGAAACGCCAAACTATACTGCAAACTGCTTGTTCTGTAGTTTTAATGAACACCTCAAATATATCATCATAGCTGTATAATGCATGTGTATCTCAGGGTTGTTGTCTTTTTAAAGAGGAAATAATGTGGCAGAAACGTTTAAAAGACTTTGCTACACAAAGATTTTGACTTTAAATTGACTGAGCTGATTTTGATATTCTTGTGCTGCTGACTTTTGAGGTGTGTATTTCACTTGTTTTACAGAGACTGCTAGTTTGATATGGAGATTGATGTTCCCAGCAGATGATGGTAGACAGATCTTTACAGTGACTTTTCTTAATTTTAAGTTTAAAAGCACAAAGAATGAAGTCTAGATTCAGGTATAGTGAATGTAATAACTTAATTGATGATAATTAAGTTATTTAAAGATACTGTTTTGGCAAAAAAAAACTATTTGAGAGAGATGTGCATATTGTATACTACTACATTTAGTGCTTTTAAGTCGCTAGTGTATCTCATATTAATTCTAGCATCATATTTTTGCATAGGCCTATATATAATCTAGATAACTAGCCACATAAAGCCTTCACATAAAGAAGTGGGGCTATTTTCTGTATTTTGAATTATAACACTGTCTTAATATTTGATGTAAAACTACAACACGTCATTGTAGTTTCTGCTTTGGAGCGCTGGTTCCACTCGCTGATATTAAGAGGAGGAAGCTTCGTAAATAACTCACGTTTGCAGTCCGAGTTTAACCTTCAGTGTGAGTTTTAGTTTCGACACACGAGAGCCAGTTTGCAGTGTAGTTTGGGATTCAGGGTGCAGAGAAAATTAACCGTAGAAAACACGAGGCCTAATCATTTGTCTTGGCTACCAACATCAGTGTTTCTCAGTCTTAAAACTTCCCCCCGTTTTGATGATGTGAAGTTTCACTGATGACGTAGTTAAAAATGTGCTGTCATCGCTCATTTAACACTAAAGCAAGTAGCGTGTAGGTTTGATTGTACAGATGTCCTGAAATGATTCTTACTGTTCCTTAAGAGATTGAGAAACACTGTTTTTTTAAATGTTTTATAATTTCCCCTTTTACTTTAAAATCAAAACAGTTAAAAATGTGGCAGAATACAGGTTCAGTATATCTACATTTATATATTATCATGAGACTGTGTGTCTCATTCAGACATTTAGGAACATGTCCTAACAAACATAAGTATTCTTAGATGTTCCACTTCTATAAGGTAAGGCTGTGTGTATGTGATGCGAAAATAATGAGTTTGATTGTCAGTTTTGCTTTAAATGTTAATGTTGCCATGTTATAAACTGTCTAAAATGTATATTTTTTATATATATATATGATGGTATAAAAGCCCTTCAGCTGACGTTTGTATCTTTCTCTTTTGTTTCTTGTCTCCTCCTGCAGTTTGCACCTCACCACCTTCTGCCTGCAGTACAGGCCCACGGTCGTTGCTTGTGTCTGCATCCACCTGGCCTGCAAGTGGTCCAACTGGGAGATCCCCGTGTCCACAGATGGCAAACACTGGTGGGAGTACGTGGACCGCACCGTAACGCTGCAGCTGCTGGACGGTAAAGAGCTTCTGTCGCTGGTTTATCCATCCATTGCCATTCATGAATTACCGTAAAAATGTTGTTTTGCAGTCATAAAAAAGCTTGATGCTCTTTGAGGTAGAGAAGAAGTTATCCTGAACCTGAAGCTTTAGTTTTTAAATTTGTCTCACTGCTAATGCTAACTGGATCTTAACAGGGCTGAATTTGGACTCCGCCGCAGTGCTTCAGATCAGTATTAGACGGATTACATTGGAGTTAATAGAACAAAGAGCTTTTCATGTACTTAAGATGAAGGCCGAAGGCTGCCTCCTTCCAGCCTTGAGGGGAACTGATACGTTAACTGTGTACTGGCAACAAAAATGTAGAGCTGAAACGATGAATTGATTAATTCTTTGTCATTTTCCAAGCAAAAATACCTGCCTTTTTGTCTGATGTGATGGTAAACGGAAACTCTTTGGGCTGTTGGCCGAACAAAACAAGACACTTGTGGGGTTTATTACACTATTTTCCGATATTTTATAGACCAAAGAGGCAGTCACTAACGTTGTTGTCTTCACTGTTTTCAGAGCTCACGCATGAGTTCCTTCAGATCCTGGAGAAGACGCCCAGCAGGCTGAAGAGGATACGAAACTGGAGGGTAGGTCATAAAAACTTGTCAGGCTGCACAGCGGGACTGCTACAGGTCAGGACAAATGAAGCGTCAGTGTCTCATGTTGGTGTTGGTCTGTGTTGTTTTGTAGGCCATTCAAGCAGCTAAGAAGCCAAAGACAGAGGGTTCAACAGTGGATAGTGCCTTCCAGGGGACGTCCTTAGACGGCCTTCCTGGTGTCACCAACTCCTTCTTCCCCTCCACCTCTGCATCAGACTTAGACATGCCCTCCCTCAACAGCATCGCGGCCCCCTTCTCCTCCTACCAGCCTCTGGACGACCAGTCAAAGTCCTGCGGCTACGACCAGTTCTCCGAGCCTCACCTTTCAGAATTCACACTGGTGAAACACGAACACAAAGCTGCGGGCGGGTCTAGCAGTAAACACCAGCAGCTCAGTACAGCCGCCGCAGCTTTTTCGCGGCCGCAGAAAGTCTTGACTCTGGAAAAGTACAGAGAGAAACACGCGGTGGAGCTGGCCTCGCAGAACGGTATAAAGGAGGAGCCGAGCACAGACATGTACGCGCCTGCTCCAGCCCTCTCCTCGCACCACCACAAGAAACGCTCTCAGCCGCAGCAGGCCGGCCAGTCGGGCGACGGCAGGAGAGATAAGCCCAGCTCTAAAAAGGCTCGGCTGCCTCCTTCGTTCGCCGAGAACGGCGCCGCCACTAGCGAGGAGCTCAAGATGAGAATCAAAGTTTCATCCGAGCGTCACGGGGGCTCAGAGCAGGGCGGGACTCTGCCTGGAAAAGACAAGCACAAAGAGCACGGCGGCCACCGTCACTCGAAACACGGCCACTCACACGCTTACTCCCTCAGCGGAAACAGCAGAGGGACAATAGACAACCCCTCCCTATCGCTACGAGCGCCCGGCGGCCACGACGTGAGCTCCTCCGGCTCGTCTCGCAAGAGGCCCCACTCTGACGCCGGAAACCACAACCACCACCACCACTCGTCCAAGAGCGGCAGGAGCTCCAAAGGAGGCCTCGGCTCGTCCCACTACTCGTCAGAGAGCCAGAGGCTGATGGAGCACCACGGCCACGACGGAACCAACGGCATGCTGACCTCCAACGGACAACACACTGACTACAAAGACACTTTTGACATGCTAGACTCTTTATTAAGTGCCCAAGGAATGAACCTGTAACCCTCGCAGAGTCCAGTGTTGTCTAGAGTAAGGTATTACCATGTTTAATAGAATTTTAAAAAATGAATTTATTTGTCTTAAGTTATCTGAATTCTGCATCGCCCTCAGTCGTGTCCACACACTGATTATTGATGATTCTCTAGCTGTCAAAAATGTAAAATTATATGCATAGAGCTGTGTACTACTAGCTTGCAACAAAAAAAACAAACCATGAAAAGTTTTAAGAATGCGTCTGGAAAGATGGATCGTTCTTTTAAACGCGAGCTGACATGATTTTAATGTGCATGTTTTCAGTCACTAAAGGGAAGACGTAGCTAGTGTTCGCAGCCATCGGGACAGTTTACAGACAGTTAATGTATTTTTTTTGTTTTTTTTGTATGTTAAGACATTTTGTTCCACTGAAAATCTCAGGTCTTGAAACTTTTTTGATATGAGAAAGAATCTTCCTCTGTTTGGGTTTATTACCTGTATCTGTGGAGATGTATCACCTCGTCCATTTGCTGACGAAGAGGGCAGACCTTCGGCGTCTGTCTTGGAAAACATGGTCTGCAGAGTGCATCAATAGTTCCAAAAAAAACAAAAACAAAAAAAACAGTACAAATGCTGTCTATTGGGACTTCCAAGGCCGCACCTGAACTTAATGTGCAGACTCATTATAGAGCTACAAATGAAGTTTACGTTACATCTGCTGTGAAAGTGCATTTAAGATATATCGGCTAAAAATTGCAAAACGGCCTCGTGATTGTACCTCGTCAATCGCTATTCAGTATGATAAATGTTATTAACTATCAGAAAATACAGATCTCTAAAATAAGATTGTGTATATAGGACTGTAGTTCAGATTTAAAACTGTTGGTCTGTTGCATCAGTCCAAACCTTCCTCCATTCAGTGTATCATGAGATCTAAAGCAGACTGTATTGATGAACATATCCTCGATTTGTGTATTGGGAGCCCAAATAAAGGTGTAAAAGAGATTTTTACACATCACAGCGATTTTCTGTTCTTTAGTGTCTGACGTGAAAACGGAAACAGGATTCACATTTTGAGTTTTTGACTTACATTTGGTTTTGTAAAGCGTTTGTTTAAAGACTTTTTCTTTCACTTCTTGAAAAGCTACGTTTCTCCAATGAAAGTTGCAACTAATTTCATTATCCTAGAACCTTTTAGATTATTTTCTCAATTAATTGTTCAGCCTGTAAAATGTTAGCAAATAGTTCAGACCCCATCGAATGTCTCGTTTTGTCCGACAGACGTAAAGATTTTCAGTTTCCCGTCGCACAAGATGAAGAAAACCAGCAAATATTTACATTTGAGAAGCTGGAACCAGTGAATTCTTTTTACATTTTTGCTCAAATTGCTTAGAAATAATTAATCAATTAACAAAATTGTTGCTAATTAATTTTCTGTCGATCGTCTAAACGTTTCAGCTCCAGAAAGTCAGTAGTTTTTAAAAAAGGTCCACTTACTAGCGTTTTCCACCGTTACTGTTACTCACGAAATAAAAACCGTGATGACACCTGAGCTCCAAAACCCATCTGCTGAGGAAGACAATGAGTTGTCGTTGAAAGCTCTGGCAAAAGCTAGTAAGTGGACCTTGAGTTCAGGTTTTTCGTTTTTCCATTTTCATCAGTTTAACAGAATATTAATCTGCTTTTAAGGCAGCGTTGATTCAATTAACCTACTTAAACGTGCCATTAGAAAACTGTGAACTCACAGGTGTGTAACGATTTGTCAAATATTGATCACAAGAGCGAGCTCATCCCTGGACATCTGTGCTTATTGTTGTTGCTGCAGAGTTGCCTCTGAAAGCATAGATTGTCCATTTTTCCCTGTCAAGCCTGAACAGCCCTAAAACCTCGTTATGACATCGACATGAAGTACTCTGGATCATCTTGACTCAGAGTTTCGAAAAACTTAAGAAAAATCTTAAGCCCCTAATTTTGGCCTGGAAAGGACATACAGCATGCAAAACTGAAACGAAGTGCCAAATCATGCAGATGGTTTAATCCCAGACTCGAGACACTGAATTTAAGCCCTCGCTGCATTTGAAGATAAAACAGTCATTTGTCAAACGCCACCAGAGAAAATTCATGATCTGATTACAAGACAATACTGATTACTGCTTCACTGCTGACCACAACAGTACAGACTATGTTTAAAACAGCTACACTGGAGCTCTAACAGAGAGCTGTGGTGATTAGTATTTGGGTTGCTGTGCGACTGAATTAGTAATGTTAATGGGAATAATGAGGCATGATTGGAAATACATGTTGAGCTACTGCACGAGCCGAATATCTGAGTGAGTTTGTGTCTTAATAATTGTGGAAACTATGGCAGAAAAATGATTTTTTTTCTATTTTCTGTTAGCAGCTTAATTACCTTGAGGGCATTTTTTTTCCCTTTTGTTCTCGCAGTGAAACCCGCCATTTGGTCCCCTCCAAGAAACCTCAAGGGGGTTTTCAAGGTTTAGCTTTGGACTCTCACACAATACAACGTTGATGGTTCATTGGTGGGTGGAACATAAATCCAGTTCCTGATAATTAACTAGCACCCTCAGAGCAGACGCAGCGTTTTCACCAAGTATTACCTTCTAATTTTAGCGTGGAAGACAATGGGGAAATTCAGCGGGAGGACGTCAGTGAAAAGTCAACCATCTGGACATTCTCGCATACTGGTGGGAGGGTGATGATTTATTTTCAGCAAGCCTCTCGAGCTGAATAAGAGACACCTACTGCTCGAAAATCCGCAGAGAGGAAGAGGAATGAGAGCGGCTTTTGTGAGCAACAAATCCCAGAATTAAGAGCCATCTCCAAAGACTGAGACACACACACACACACACACACATATATATATATAGCTGTGTGCAGGCAAAGGTTCCAGACATAAACACCCTTATTATCGTTATGATTGTTTCTGCAGCCAAGACAGCAAATTTAAAGTTAATGGATGATTAAGTTACACTTTAAAAGATGATTCTGAGACATTTTCTCACTCAAGTCAGGCTCCTTTGTGACGCCAGACAAAGAGATGCAAAAAGGTGACAGCATCATAAATGTGTTTTGTTTGGGATGAGAATAATAGCAGCATTCGGCGGCCATTTTTCCCAGAAATGCAGGTTCTGATGTGCAGCAAAAACCCCCTTCTTCATGTCATGATGCGTCTCTGATCCGCAGCTGCTTTACCGCCTCCTGTCCACTAGATGGCAGTGTTACCTTTGGCCTTTACCGTCGGCAGGGCAACGCAAACATCCAGCATCATTTTCTGTTTTTAGAGGATTTTAAAAAAATAACAAAAATAAAAAAAAAGCAAACAGGACGCAGCGATGAATAACCTTGAAAAAAGGATGCAGCTTTTCATGCCATGAATCCAAGGTGCCTCTCAGCACACTTTGTGATCCTCAGTCACAAACATCTCACACACACACACACACACACACACACACACACACACACACTCACACATGTGTCAGCTCACACCGCCAAAAACTTTGGACTTGATCCATCTAATTAACAGATTCAGATAACTGTCGGACGGCGGCGGCTCAGAGGCATTCCAGGAAATGTCACGGCACTTGGTAATTTCAGCGGCCGAGCTGATCAAAAGGCCTTTGCAGAGCAGCATACGGTGCACTTATACCCATATGAGTCTTAATGCAAATGATGCCCAGGAAATTGTGCAGTAAAGTGGCATAATTATAAGCCATTGAAAGTCCATTGTTATTCCTGTCTGAGAGGTCTCTCTTGAAAAATCAGGAGCTGATGGAAACCCCTCTAAGTACCTGAGATAGAGCCGGAGGGGGAAAATGACTGGGCCTGGGCTGCCATTATGCCATGGTAGTGCAATTATATCCAATGATTGGCAGGAGCATAAATTAGCCTCTGTCTTCATGGTGTGGTTTACTTTTTGTTTCCAACCAGTGCTAAGGTATCCCTTTTTCACATGGTTAAAAAAAAAAAAGCTGGAGCGCTCTCTTTAGCCAGCTGTTCTCTCGGTGAAAACAAGACATTATTTCACAGTTTTCCTCTGTAATTATTCCCTTTACTACCCCAGTTTATTTCTCCGCCCGATGCAAATGCATCCTCTCGCGGCCTGAACACCAGAGATTCATGTTTGTGGTGGAAACCGCAGAGCACCAGCTGTCCTTTAAAAAGAGACAGCTAAAAAAAAAACCCCACACAGTTGATGTGAAATGTCTTCCTCCCTACTCGTCCCCAATCATCAATAATTCACCGGCTTCGACATTTGAACTAATTATGGTGCACCAATGGCCTATTTGAGCAGGGTCCTGTCAGATGAAAGCTGCTAGGTCCTTCCTGTCAGCGGTGGAGGCAGCAGAATGAAGCGACAGCAGTGGAGGCTAAAGCCATTAAAATGAATGCAAAGCACCTCTGACACACACACACACACACACACAGGAACTACACACACATTTTCAACCTCGTCCTTTGCTGCCTCACACACACTCGCAGATGTACCGCACTGACACAAACACACACAAATAAATACAAAAATAAAAAATAAAAACATGAATTGCTGCCTCACACACACACACTCATGCAGACATGCATAAACATGATGTGCTACAGTAGCTCACACACACACACACACACATATACACACACAGTGACGTGCCCGCCACCTGTGTGGGTTGTTTGGCCTCCTCATCCAGACCTCTCTGGTTTTAATTAGCCTGCTGCTGAAGTGTTTTCCTTTTTATATTCTCTGAAGGGCGATGATAACGGCTACAGCCGAGATGGAGGCTCTCTGCTGGTTTGTTTCATTAGGGAGAGCATAATGACCCTGCAATCACAACACCAAGAAAATACCTACCCTAATAATTATTTTCCTCCTAATGGTTCAGTTTGCTCTGCCATTGCTTTTGTCATCAGTGCCTCAACAACTCAAAGGATGTATAATAATCATCATCATCATCATCATCATCGTCGTCGTCATCCCAAATCTATTATGAGTTTTTCGGGTAAATTGTTCTTTAGCCAGACGTCACTTTAAAAACGCTCACCTGCTTTCTTGCCGAGAGTTAGATGAGAAGATGGTTAGCTTAGCTTAGCATAAAGACTGGAAGCGGGGGGAAACAGCTAGCCTACCTAAAGCGCACTAATGGAACACGTTCTGTAACATTTAACCCCTGTAAAACAAAAACTGCTAGCTGTTTACCCCCGCTAAGCTAAGCTAAGCTAATCGACTGCCAGCTCTAGCTTCCTAATTAGCGTACAGTCACGAAAGTGGAATTGATCTTCTCATCTAACTCTTGGTTAACTGATATTGGTTCAACGATTTCTGAGCTTGCTGCAAAAAGATATGTTAGACTGGTCTAAACCAGTCTTATTTATGTTTTTAAGCTAGTGTAATGTGATTTAGGCACCCAAAATTAAAGCTGGAAAGGGGTCGTTCATAGTGATGAATCCACAAAGAATAATCACCCGACTCACCTCAGCTCTACGGAGCGCTTTAGCGTCTTTCAGCTCATTGTTTTGGTTTTACAGCCCGCATCAAACTCATTTATAGCAGCGTCGGGAAGCTGATTTTTCACGAAAAAGCTCAGATGAATCCACTGTACGCTACCTGCTCAGTAACACAGGGTAGAAAGACAAATTTAGCGACTGGCCAGTGAGCATTTAGCAGCTAAAGGGCCAGATGTTTCCCTCAGAAGTTGTTGGGAGTCCAAACCGAAGCTAAAAGGAGAATTAATTACATTTGTCTGGTGGACTCAAATACGACTGCAAAGAATTTTTTAGAGACTGCAATGACCTCCTGGAAATATACAATTGATTGATTTTGTTTGCTTGTGCTGCTTGTTCTGGATGAAGCCCCTCTGTACACAAAAAGGGGTTTGTGCTTTACCCAGAAATACATATAACAAATAAATAACTTTGTGCAACCAAATGAGCTTTGATGTCTATCTGAAGTCTGTTTATATGTTGGATCTAAGCCTCAGTCGTTGTGCAACCAGCCCCAGGTAGCATTGAGGTTCAGAGCAGAAATATACTGAGGTCAGAGCTCTCAGATATTTGAAAATGATCAGTAAAATGCTGAAATAGATTCCAAAGAGGACTGGCTTTGATGTTTTGAGTTACTGTAGACTAGACGGAATCTGCAGAGGACAAACTATGTTTTCTTCTACCTTCTTAACCTAATTTTCTTGACAATCCTGACCTTAATTTGCCAAACTGATTGGCTAGTTTGCTCATGAAGCTGCTTTTGTTGCGGGATCAGTAAATAACTCACTATCATCAAGGTGGTAGAAGTTCTAGGACGTCCTGTACTTAAAACACAACAGACGCAGTTATTTGGATCATCAGGTTTCCGTGGGAGATACAGCTGGGTGTCATCGGCGTAGCGGTGAATACAAAACGTTATGGATTATGCGGTCGAGTGGGAGTATGAGGAGGAGGATGAGTTGGTTATTGAGAAAGCCGAACTGGAAAGGTAGGAGTTGAGGCTTTCCAAAGCTGGATCTGGGTCGACAGAGCATAGAAATCGTGTTTTTCTGTGTTCAGCTGCGGCAGGGTAAAGCAGTCGGGGTGCTGCCAAGGGTTTATTGATATTTTAAGGTGAAGCAGCACAGATGAAAATAGTGACTCTGGTTTCAGTTTTGAGATATGATAATGGTATCTTGCCTCTATAACTACTGCGGTTTCATAAAATATATCACACAGTAATGAAAAGCACTAAAACTGTATATTTTTACACCTGCTGTGCTCGTCTGGCACAGCAGGTAGTCAGTCGCACAGTCATAACACTAAAAGGGTTTGTATTTGTGTCCATATTTAACATTTTTTCTCTTTGTTCACCTGCAACGTCAAGTATTACAGCACTGGCATTGAGGTAATGATGCCGAAAGATTGCGTTGCCGCTGAAACATCTGTAATCTTCTATCAACATGTCCTCAACAGCAGACGACGTGTGTGTGAGGCAGCGATTCATGCTTTCACGTGTGCATTTTATGGGTGTAACAAAGCTAATCCTGTGTGTGTGTGTGCCTGAGAGAAATATCCCAAAGATGCACCTGCTGCTGGGTAACTCCTCCAGTGTGTGTTCATGCCCTCTTATCTTATTTACCCTTTCTTTGAATCAGCTTCTCAAAACTCAGTAAACACTCTTATAAAGCCACTACAAACCTGTATATAAAGACACTGTTACCCTCTATCTGCAGCTAAAGCAAGCAAAGTTCCCCACAGACGTTATTAAAATTTCATCTGAGCTTAGCTAATCTATTAAGGAGCCACAGCCATGATGCTGCATGGTATGTAGACAAACGTACTGCAGTCACATATGAATAGACGGTGCTGTTTTTAGTGTCGTCAGAGAACAATGGGCAACTCTCGTGAGCAAGACTAATTAAACAATAAAACGACATGAATAAATCTCTCTTTAACATATGTTTTCATATATTTGAGAAAGACTGCGGTATGGTTGAGGTTAGGGGAAAGATTGCAGTTGTGGCAAATAATACTATGGTTAAAGGAACAGTTCAAATATGAGGCTACAGCCAGGAGACAGTTAGCTTAGCTTAGGCTTAGCTTAGCACAAAGACTGGAAGCAGGGGGGAAACAGCTAGCCTGGCTCTGTTCAAAGGTAAAAAACAACCCGCCTACCAGCACCTCTAAAGCTCACGAATTAACACGTTATATCTCGTTCGTTTAATCCGCACAAAAACCAAAGTTCACCCCGACTCCAATGATAATTACAGCCGTGATAAATGTTTTCCGGCTAACTTGCTGGTCTTCCTGTAATTTAAATCTCGTCCGGAGCGACTAGCTTGTATTTCAAAGTGGAGCACCAACATATAGGCTTATTTAGGGACCAAAACGACGAGCAGAGCAATAATGTCAGCCACAGGTAAGTACTGCTATTCTCTTTTGGCTTGTCCTGCAGACCAAATTCTGTAATTTCTCTATGGTTAAAAGTTAAATTACAGAGGAACACTGTGTCTGTATTCATGTCTTGGCCGGGTGCAGTGACTTTTGTTCCTCTGCTAGCAGCGTTGCCCGTTCGCTAACACACTTGATATGAATCTAGGACATCGTGTGTTCAAAACTACCTTAAAAAAAAAAAAGGAGCTGAATTATCCGATGGTGTGGACTTGTATAAACACTGGCACGGTGTTGACTCAGTTTTTTACACTCTCAGGATTAACGTGTTAAACCGTCCAACTCTCTGAAAAGCCCTCGCTTCTCCAGGTATGTCTGAACACCTCGCTCCTTTCATCGCGGCTGGCAAACCTGCCCGCTATCACATAATTAAATAAGATTTATATCATCACATAGAATAATTCTATGTGGGCTGATGGTGAGTGTCGCTATAGCCAAATTCCCCCCCTTTCTTTTTTTTTTTTTTTGCACCAGCCCACTCGCACAGTAATTGAGAAACTGGCATAACTGAATACACAAAAAAATAAATAAATAAATGCGGTGTGGGTGTGAAGATGTCCACGGTTGAGTGGCCAAATACAACCCACTCAAACAGCCAATTGTGAAAGTACTTATCAATAAATTTCAGTGGACGTTTGTGACACAGGTATAATTGGTTTTGCATCAGTCACATTTACATATATGATGAAAGACTGATGACAGGTTGCATTTCATTCACTTGTGTTTTTAGCACTCTAGAGAAATCATTTTTTTTCCCTAACTAATTTGAGCATGACCTTCATATTTTTTTTGAGTAAGGTTTGCCACAATACATTCATAATATCAAAAAGAAAAGAGGCAAATGGCACATTCTTTGTGGTCACAGTAATTACACTAACTGCTCTTCAGTGTATTAATAGGCCTAGCTCTTTGCTAATGACACTGTATGAGGGAGGGGAGGCCTCACAATAACTTACATCACAGCCTTGGCTGAAAATTTTACTTTAAATGCCAATATAACTTTCCAGAATGTGAATAATTGTGTTTTGCTGCTAAGAAAAGGTGTCTCCTTCCTCCCTGATTTGATTGGGCTAAATATGCTAACTACAAAGCACTCGAAAAACCTCCGCCAACGCCGAACAACTCTCCAACTTGCACCCAAAAGAAATCGCTCCTAACACTCCAGACTCCAGTTAAACTTGTTTCTTGGCCTCTGCAAACTTATCCCAAACTTTTGGAACCAAGTCTGTATTTTTATTTATTTTTTTGTTGTTGCTAGTTTTATAATAACGGCTACAAGGTGATAATCATTTAGTGGCAGAAATCCCAGATCTGGATCAACACCAAAGGCGAGTCCAAAGCCAAGCTGTCCAACAATATCCACTGAAAGCAGTTCATACGGGTTTGAGATGTTTGTGAAAACATAACCTTTCTATGTGGATATAAGAGCTAATTCTGCTGTTGAACTCCAGTGAAATATACTATCAAAGCCGCAAACCTGTAGCTCTTTTAGATGCACGATGATCTGCAACATGTGCGAGGAGGTGAGCTGTTTGTTTTTCCAAGCGAACAGGGCTGAGGTTCCCCTTCTGGCATCCATAAAGCATCACACACAACTCTAATATGAAATGCAAAGAGGCTGAGAACAGAAACAGAAAGTAAGTTATCAGGAGGGCGGAGATTTTTAAGAGTCGACATGCCAGGAATTCACAAAATGTTTCACTGGGAGCTAAAAAAAAAAAGACTGTAATCCGAACATGTTCTGCCACAGAAGACAGGCTGTTGATTTTTTCCCCGCAATGACTGAAAAGTGCCTCGATTTATCTCTTGCAGCGTGTCCACACATGCCGCCACATGATCTTGTTGACTGTGCAGAGGTGTGGGTAAATACCAAGTAAACCTAAAGGAACCTTGTCACAATGTTTTCAGCCCTGGACCTGCGATGAGGACATTTTGGCAGACTCCTTCGCCGACTCCGCGGCCCTTCGCATTGATGTGCGACAAGATATCCGCCGCTGTTCAGTAGCTCATGCCGCGTGTTCAAGGCATTATGGGATGTTGTAACGACGAAGCAGAGGGGTGATGGAAGACAGTCGCAATCGCCCTCTTCTCATTAGATGCAGCACTGTCTGTGCTCATTAGGCCGGCGGCAGCGCAGTGGGGATCTATTCTCCTGAGGTGACCAAAGGTGCTTACACAGACCTTCCAAGTCTCAGTAATGATGCCCCAGACCTGTCACTCTTGTCACAAGACTGACATGACCTTTTTTCTGGCTCATGCGCCGAGAAAAAAAAAAGAAAAATAAATCCTAATTTCACAGGATGAGGCAAGAGAAGTCCTATTTTTCCCCCCCCAAGATTTGAAAATCTGCCCAGTTTTGCATCAGCGCGCACTGTGAAACTTTCCAAACTGTTGATTCTCTTCTCACAAGAGTCAACAAAGACGATTTCCTGTGAATTTATTGACGGTTTAAGTGATTGCGATTCGGGTTTTAATCTAAGCACAAAAGCCAGACCTTGCCATGAAGACCTATGAAATACAGGCATGCTGAGCAGCGACAGAGCGGCTGAATAGACGTCTGGAAGCAATCCATGAAAGATGGCTGATCAATGGCCGCAAAATGAAATGGGAGATGAAAAGACGTCTTTTAAGGCTCATGAAAAGGGAACTTGTTGGTGGGCGTTTTGTTCAGCTTTCCATTTTTAACCTCAATCATCTGAACACAGCATACATGAAAGGGCAAAACGGTAATACTGTAGCCTACTGTGGCTTTCTTCCTCTGATGTCAAGTGCCGCCAGGACTCTTCTGCGACCGCATGTCACATTATAATGTACTGAATGCATTTATATCTTTAATGCATTTAGGAGACGTTTTTTTATTGAATACTCAAGAGTTTTTTTGTTTATACGCAGATCAATATGCTGACACAGGCTGCTGGAAAGCGCAGAAGAATGATAATAAAATATACATGAGATTACATCAGGCCTAAATTGCGTCAGGTACAGTACGATGTGGTCAGATCCAGTCCTCACAGGGGCCTTTCCAAACAAAGCCTGATTGTAATGGGCCCCATGACGCGCCAATTTTGCCCCACACAAGCTCCAACATACAAATGAGATCGAGCTACAGCAAAGACATACATTAATCCTTGCCAGATTGGGGGACTGTATGAATTATGCTAAGAACCTTATCTGTTATTTCCCCTGATCTCCTGCTGGGTGAATTGATTGCGTTTTTTGGTCTTAATCCGCAGCATGCCATGCATCTTGGGAGACAACCAGGGAGCCATCTTGAATAAATAGAATTTGGACTTGACAAAAGCCATCTCCAGCTGAGCAATGAGAAAGCATCCTTTCACCACTGCACATCCCCTACAACGCCGGGTGACATTAGGCAGTAGCCAGCCACGGGTTTGCATGGAACCGTTGTATTGATTTTCTGTTACTCGCTTCAGCTGCAGTTTCACTTGGAATATCATTTGCGTGCGTGACACTCATCAGGATGGATAAGCCCATTTTGGAAAACTCCTTCTGTTGCCGCGGTCCTCAAGAAACATCTCCGAGCAACCAGAGAGGGTGTTTTAATGAGATTAATTAGATCGCTTATGAGTGATGGTCCTCCACCAATTACCTGGGCCATAATACCGTTTTCCTCCACCCAGGGCGTCGCGCTCTGCCGAGCGGTGCCAGCCTTCTGCGAGCACGAGGCTGCAGCAGGAAATGATTAATCATCTCATCACCATCCCAAGAGATAATATGACAATAAAGACAAAAGCCTCCCATCGGCTGTGGCCGTTTAAAGCCAAGAATTGCCTCCTAAACGCTGACTCCGGAGTTCAATTAAGACGATACGGGTGCAGCCTTTTAGACTACAGGCTCTCGATGTTGTAACACAACGCCGCAGAGGTCTGACTGGGGGTCCATTCCTTTTCTATAATGAGGTTCTGCAGTTCACAATCCACCAAATGACAGAATATCAGAGGTGCTTCGGCAAGACAGAGACGGTGCCGTTCCTGTTTTTCATTCCTGAAGGAGAGCAGCGGGGGCGCGGCCTCCCTCGTGTCTATTTCCTTTTCCTTGCTGAAGGGCAGGGAGGGTCACAGACACAGAGGGATCACAGCGGAGAGTGTGGCAGCCAGGAATCAAACCACAGCAGGATTCAGCCACGGATTGGAGAGCCGGCGGCCGCACGCGGCGCGTCGTGCAGGCTTTTATTGGCCCTTCTCCATCACACCTGTCACACAAGATTGGGTTTGTAGAAGCGCTTCCTTCAGCTGAAAAGGCCAAAGTAGATTATGGGGGCAGGCGAGGTTGAAATGGAATAACCGATGGAATGCCGCCAAATATAACGCCTTCCTGTCTGAATGCAAATCATGATTGAATTATGAATGATTTGTATAGTTTACTGTCAAGTTCTGCCTGGTTGGAAGTGCGCCTTTTCAAACATTTTCATGTCACAGACCCCTAAAAGGGCACATTTTGTCACCACATCCTATGGGGAGGAAATACTGAACATGAAACCTACGATTACAATAATCATTCTCGAACATAATGTAATGTCTGTAATTAGAGAAATTCCTTTGGAATTGAGTTACAGCGCTATTAATCTATTTCTCAATTTGCTATGGACCCCCAAGGAGGCCTGTAAAGGGCCCCTGGGGGTCCTCTGACCCACATTGAGAAACACTGATGTGCAGCTCTGAGTTAGCATGTAGAGGTCTTCTTTTTGATGTAGACCAGGACCAACAATGTGTTAGTCCGTCTCTCTGTACTTTCTGACTTCTTCCAATTATATACTTTCATTATTTAAAAAAGGCTCAGTAATTCCCTCCAACAGTGCGGCACTGTAGTTTTTAGCAAACGTCGCTCAAACAGGAGGAAATAGTGCACTTGTTGGGGACTATTTCCAGCTGCGGATTAATACACATTTGGTTTCTCTCAAACATGCGTCAAAGAAAATCATTTTTGAGTATTTATATATTAAAATCCCATGAAACTCATCCTGAATTCGGGGTGTGACTAGCTATCCCCATCATTTAAAATCCTGACCGTTAGCTTGCGGGTCGTAGCAGCTAGCAGAGTGATGACACTGAGGACACCCCACCTGCCGTTTCACTGTGATTTTAATAGATTTTGGGGTAAGATATATCAGGCGTTGGATACACACACAATACTTGTTGGTTTTAGTCTTTGCTGACAATCAGGAAAATACAGAATATCACCAAACCTTTCCTTTAAAGTCGTCACTTTTGATACGACAGCTTTTTAATTCCATTTGCTCTGATTCTCTTTTCTTTCCCTGCTGTCTCCTCCTTGTCACTACAATGCGATTTTCTAACTATATGTCATTACATCCGGCAGATATTTGCCCAGCTAATTTTGGCCATGTGACGTGCAGAGTGTGCTGTGTTGCTATGTAACCTGTTGAAACGTCTCCGCAGCGGTGGCACCGAGGCGAAGGCGCTGATTGCGCTTGATGGACAAAGTGAGTTTTCGCTCCGACGCTGGCTTTAAAGCAAAGAGAGGAGGGAGGTTAGACAGAAAGCAAACACGCAAACACAGGCGGCCGCGGACGTTTTCATCTGGGCGCTGACAAACACACACCCACCATTTCCTCTCTCTTCCAATATACACTTCTTCTCTGCCAAACACACACGCTTTATTTGCACAGAAACACACTCAGCTACAGTTTTACACTACTTTCCTTCCTCACTCACATTTTTTTTCTTCCCCCCTTCCTCTCCCGCACACACACATGCACATACACCTTTTGGGTGTAATAAAACAGCAGATCAGAGTCATTGGCTGCTGACAGGGACTGACACTGAAACCTGCTGTTGTTGGAAGGCTGCCTGGGAGATGTTCATTACTCACAAAGCTTGTCGGTTTGGACAGGAGAGGAACAACGGTCTTATTAAGTGGAGACCTGGAGCAGCCGTAGGGGAAATACACACACACCCACGCTCGCACCCACATGGGCTGCGAGAAAGTTTGAAGCTGTGGCTTCGACCGAGCGCTCCGATAGGCTGAGAGAAGTTGGGGCTGCCAGGAAAATTTAAAACTTTCCAGTGACGGCGGAATTTGCTGAGTTCGGAGTTTGACACAGCTGACAGACAGACAAATCGTGACATGACGACGTCTTGCGGAGCCTCTGCACCGAGAGGGGAAGTAAAATTCTGCTGCGGAGGAATGTGACGGCCTCATTTTCACAGGAGCCTGCTGATATTGATTGGAGTTTCTGATGTCTGTCTGGCTCATTGTATTGCTCTCACAAGAAGAGATTCAATATTCCCGACATTGCTGAACCTGAAGCCTTGTTTCCATAGTAACTCTACTCTCCGTCTCTAAACATAGCCCTCCTGACTGACTTAAGCCCTGTTCAGATCATCAAGCACAGCTGAAGAGGAGGTAGATGCGTGGACATGGACAATAATGTTACTGACTTGAGGCGATGAAACGATTTGCTAGCTTGTCAGAACAACCAATGTCTTGGTGTGTTTACAGTCCAAACGGTGGTTAGAGCACCAGAGGAACAGAAGAAGACAACATGAAACAAGATGAAAATAGGTTTTTATTTCACTAGGGAGCGTTCATCTATCTTCCCAAAAGAAAGATTTACAAGGCGCCACTTGTTGAGGGCGCCAACGAGGACACTTGGTTGCGTTTTTTCTTGCGTGGCGTTTTAATCACAAGGCCCCCCGATTCATCTCTCACCTGCTACTTTTCACCAAGTTTGCAAAAATCTTAAAATAGCAGCATCTCTCTAAACAACCTGCTCCATTTCAGCCTCGAGCAAAAGGGGGCCGTCATAAATCAAAACCACCGCACTTGTGACGGTTCGGGGACGGAGAGGGGAGTTGGCTGAATTTGCATTTGATGCAGTCGTGTTTTTTTTTTTATTTTTTAGGTAAATCTCCAACAGGACACCACTGATAGCATCGGGCAGGTTGTCCAGGAAGAAAAGTAGGATTCTTTAAAGTAAATCCGGCCTTTTATCTTTAATGTGAGTTTTGCCGCTGAAGAATCATGATGCATCTTGTAGAAATCACGCCAGCGAGGATTCAACAGTTTGATTCAGGAAATCTTAACACCTATACGACTTACTAAACCTCCATTTCATTTCCTGATGAAGAACCTGCTGATGTCTGACGCAACCTTGGAGGCTGCAGCGCTCTTCCTCATCTGGCTCCGCTCTTTGGCTTGCTGAGCCGTCCTCTGTGGAGGAAAAATAGAACATGATGTAAGAGTTAAATCTGCAGTCTGCGCCGAAGAGAAAAGTGGGATCAATATATTGAGCATCTCTAGATTAAAGTGTCTGAGCGGTGGCATAAACAGCGAGAGGATCCCCTTATCAGAACGTGCAGTTCCTCACATCAGTTTATACACGTCAACATGTGAAGCGTTTCCTTCCAAACTGACACCCACTCTGACAAAAATGCTTTCTGGCGTGAAAGTAAAGCACATTTTCGGATACAATAAAAGCTCTTATTTTATTTTGAAACCTCTGCTCTCAAATCAGTTCTGTTTTTTTTTTTTTTTTTGAATTGTCTGTGATTGTGAAATATTGACTGAAGGAGCTCAAGGAGGAAAATGTTCCCAAGACAGCAAAAGCCTTTTCGCGACAAACGCTATATATCAATATGTCGCACAGCCACACCATGTGATGTTATTACAGCCAATATATAGCTTTGTGAGGGATGGTGTGACTTTTGATCAATGTGTTTGACCATGTATCACATTACTGCCACCACATGTGATCCTCAACATGAGTGATGATGCTTTCTTTTTATGTGGGGATAAAGGAGAGGTCCATCCACTGTGCACCTTAAATGTTAGACAAATTGCTTTTGCCCCCTTAAGCCCTGTGGCTCCAAGAGCCAGTGTTGCGGTTGTTATGGGTGCAGCGATGCAGAGCGTGCACGTACGGCTTTGTGGCAGGCGGTGCAGAGCGTCTGCAGGTTGTCCAGAGAGCACTGTCCTCCTCCGCTGTACACCGGCCGGATGTGGTCGACCTGCCAGAAATCCCCTTCGACCGGAGCGCGGATCATCTCATTCAGCTGGAAGCACACACAGAATGAAATAGTGAGCGTCTCGGCACACTGACTACCCTTGGATGTTTTCTCACACCGCTCTAAATTGCCAAAAACAAGCTGTGATTGCGCTGCCCTCCCAAACCATCCATCTATGCTAGAGTTAATTTTTTTTTGAGCTGATGTGATGTCTTAGTAAAGCTCAGTCCTTCTCAGCACTAAAGTGACAAAAAATAACAATTTAGTTATTTAGGCACACATCCACACACACAAAATCCTTCGTATTAAACAAATCTCTGCACTGCAGGGGCCCTCCTGCAATGAACTTCACTATAAAAAGGAGATAAAAACAAACAAGTCTCGAGGAGTACACGTGACAGCAAGGCACACAAATGGCTTAAATCTACAACAGGAAATAATGAAAGAAAAGTGGGTTTAAAATGTGAATGTAAGCCCGTATGACTGCGAGGATCAGACCAGTTGACGAAAACAATAATTACACCGAATCAATGACAGGACGACTCCATCAGATGCCTCAGGTCCGGACGTATAAACCACCTAAAAAAGTCTGGCCTACATAACGGGGCGGCTGTAGGGAAACTTAATCAGTGAGTACATGTAAGTCCGCCTAACAAAGGCACAGAAATTAGGTTAAATAAACCACAGGGGAAAACATGCGACAGGAGGATACACGCTCCTAAATGCCACACCAGTGTTTAAGCTGTTAATGGCTTTGTAATAATAATACTGATATTTTCACACACATAAACACCATACCACCGCTTTCTGTTGATTGATTAACCAGCTAACTGTTCCAGCACCAATGTCAGTCATGTTGGCCTAAATATATGAATATAGGACGTATGAAATCATTTCTAATTCACTTATTAAATCTACGCTGATCACACAGGAGGAGACGTAGATAAAAGGAAGCAGATGAGTTGGATTTGAAGCTGTTGAGATGCAACAGAGACTTTATGGTATTTTATACAGAGCTAACGAGCTACTCGCTGGACCTTTGTATCTTTACATGACCAGGTTACTGAGCTCCAGTGGAGCAGAGAGCAACAGGGAACAAAACAGGACCCGGAAACTGAACCAGTATGTGGCTTTGCTGGTGTGCATCGGAACAAAACGTTTTATTTTTATTCTGAAAAGAAACAGAGGAACGAGGGAAAGAAAGGAAGGCAGACTAAAGGAGAGGATACAGATCAAGCAAGCAAGTGAAAGAGCAAAAGATGATTGAGAGAATTAGAAACAGAGAAAGAGAAGCCTGACAGAAAGAGTTCAGGGCAAAAAATAATCAATTTTCCTGCTTTGAGTGCTACTCTGACGACATTAAGGCAGCGAGGTGGAATTGATCCCAACAGATTTAAAGAACAGGCCTGCTCACGGGGGCAGAGTTCACGTCTCTCACACACACACACACACACACACACACACTCTCCAGTTAATTGAACCTGCATTTGTGCCAAAACCACACACCTACTACACCCGAACTACACACTTACACACACCAAAAATTCTGCTCACAGGCACAGACAATCCACACACACACCAAAATACCAACACACACATGCAAAATTCTGTTACACACATACTCGCACACACCAAAAGAGACCCCGAGGTACACATAAAGACCCATATACACATGTACACACACACACACCCACACCAGAACCCCCAGTATGAACCAAAGAATGAGCCTATAATCTCGAGGCTCCTCCACCGCTGCGCCGTCTTATCATGTGGCTGAGTTTGTTTCCTCTAAAGCTCGGTGCATCGATCGGTGCTGATGCTGCTGCCGGCGGCACTGGGAAGAGGGGAGGGCGAGTGTGTGTGTGTGTGTGTGTGTTTGTAAGGGGGGGCTGGCTTTGCAGGATAACAGCCATCCAAATCAAACTGGCTTACTGGTCGAGGCCTGGCAGTGGGGAAAAAAAAAATCAATGGGCCCAGCAATCCATTTACTGGGAGCTGGCCCCCTGGAGTGCAGATCAACCTGTGTGTGTGTGTGTGTGTGTGTGTGTTTGTGCGTAGGTGGGTGGGATGTACAGGGAACTTTTATTTTTGCACAAAAAAAAAAAAATGGCGTTTCTTGTCAGTTATTTGGCTCACATCAGGAGACCGATGCTGAGAAGATGTGTATGATGTATATTGCAGCGTTTTTCTAATAAAGTTACTTTTAATTCACTGAAGCTGCCAGCTACCTTATTCCACCTGAACCCTGAGCCCCTAAAAACATGTAACTCCACCTAAATCTCTGAAGACAAGTCCCATCAGCCTCTTAGCCTTAGCCTTTAGTGCTAATTGGCAAATGTTAGCATGCTAACACGCTAAACTAAGGTGGTAAACATTATACCTGCTAAACACCAGCATGTTAGCATGCTAGCGTTGGCAGTTAGCTCAAAGCACCACTGTAAGTACAACCTCACAGGGTGTTAGCATGGTTGGTTTAACATTATATTATGTTTATTATATGTTAATTATATATTGTGTTAGCTTTATTTGTCAGTTTTGATGACAGTAGGTCATAATTGGCCAACTTTTTTTATACTTTTCTTGTCGTGCCACTGGTGTTAAAGATGATTTGGCCGCGTATTGTTTGACTGTTAATTAGCAGTCGGTGGTAGATGTAAGGCAAAGTTTATTTCCTGCTCTGCTTAACTCTGTGAGGAAAAAAATAAAGATATGGATGAGGGACTCTCTGCACATCAGCCAACTCAGTTGAAGTTGCAGCTTTTTAATGCTGCACCTTATTAAAAAAAAGGTCTAAACATAACTGTGTGCTCCAAACTTCCACTGACATATCCGTGAGAAAAAGGCTTCCTCTGCTCTGGTGCCCGACCTGTTTGAGTGACAGCTGAGCGAGCCAAGTGTTCTCCAGCATGTCCTTGCGTTGGGAGGGCGGGGCGTCGCGGACCTTCAGGAACAGGTCGTGGGCGTGGAGGCCGCAGTGCTGACAGATGCCCTGTTCTGCCTCCAGCACCCGCGAGCGCATGTATGTCTGGCTGGAGCGCAGCTGGAACTCCTCCTGGCACCTGTGGGTGGAGAAACATGAATAAATAAATGTGGACTGGACGCTACACTCCTTTACATTTATGTATTGTAGTCATGACTGAAAGGAGCACAGACGTCATGTGTAGAAAATAACACAGTGATGAAGTTTGATAACATCCAGGTAGAGAGGAGTGAAGTATCTCACCTTGACTGAATGACCCTGAATTTGGCTCTTGAAAACCACTTGAGGAAATTGAATTTCTACTTTAAATGGGTAGTGAGACTAAAGGGATGCACAGTTAAAAAGGATTTCGGCCTTATTCAGAGCAACCGTGTGAGTGAGCAGGAAAGGATAAACCACTTTCATTATTATTGGTGTTAAAATGCAGTGATAAGGAATTGATCTTGAAAGAAATACGACAGGAAAACGGATCATTATAACTGTAAGAGTCGCGGTCTAATCTATGAATCTATTTCAGTCATCAGAAAACAGTCCTTTTTCTTCAAAGCAAACCAGTAAAGCAACAAAGTGAAGTCACACATTTGTGTTTTTTGAGTTTGTTTTGCACACAAAAAAAAAAGAAATCTATGATTGAATTTTTAGGTGCCAGATGGGTGGGCTTTGGCATAGAAGTACAGAAGACAACGAGTGCTGGAAAGTTTAAAGCAAACGCAGACGCAAACTATTTGAAAGTCAATTTAATATGCTTTTCTTTGACTGACATCGTACCAAACACTGCCTGGATGGTCCCGCTGCAGTAAACCCCTCCCATCTGGTGCTCCAAGCAGGGAACGCTAAGATTTACATGCATCTGCTACTTGTCTGCTCCACACTCTTTATGACTTTTTGTGCAACTCTACAAATCCCTTAGATGTTCCACCTCCTGACCACGATAACTCACGTGTATCTGAAGCTGCGCAATGTATTAACGACTAAACTGCATGTGCTTAGTGTCACTATTACCTGTGGCTGCAGAATCGAGTGTCCCAGGCCCCGCCGGAGGTAGAGCAGGCCTGCTGGCAGGACAGGCAGAGAGGGACACCCTCACTGTCCACCGCCTGCAGGTAGCCGGACTCGGATGATGGCTGCTCCTCCACGCTCTTGTCCTGCCTGCAGAGACACAGACAGAGAAGGAAATCTTCTCACTCTCTGGCTGCTCACTCTTACCTTTAAGATGGTAACTTCAGACCAAACAGATGCTTAATGTTTAAAGGACTGCGGGAGGCTGGTTACCTTACCCAATATCTCACAAGACAAACAGAAACAGAAATGTCTTCTGTGGCTCTGACGATGTCACAAGGGTCATCTTGAGTTTGGCCTTACGACTTCAAATATTTGACCGAAAACCTGTTACAAACTGGAGGCATGGAGTTTGAAAGATGAGGGCATTTAACAGGAAAGGAGGGTCTAATAAGCTAAATGTAGGATCCAGTGCTTTTGAAGCTTGACTCAGGATACCTCGGCCTCTGCTGCTTCAATTTTGACCAGTCTTTCCAACTACTTTACGGACTAGATCACAGATTCTCAAATACTAGCCCGTGTTCAAATAATGGCCAAATGTCAGGGCGTACATGGCCTCAACCCAGCACTAATAAAGGTCAGGTAAAAAACTAAACATTGGAGGGACGGGGTAAAAATACTTGATGAGAAAACAAGAGAAGAAAAAAAACATTTAGACCTAAAAGCCTGTTTTTAATATAAACCTGTCCCGTGCAGATGAATGTGTTGACAAGAAATGCCAAAATGCATTTTCAATGCCAGAAAATAAGGCACGAAGTGCTAAATAAATGTATTCCATCTGTGTGTGCAATCTATTCTTTTATATCTTTTTGATTCAGGCAGCACGGCTGCTGCAGACTTTTAGTCCTTTATGCACCAAACTTCAAAGACGAGTTACCTTGACCAGTGTGATAGACATCAGTCTGAGAGCCAGCAGCCACATTCAACACCAGCAGCACAGACAGCAAACACAACTCAATATATATTCATCCAATAAAAATAAAATCTCTGCTTGCTTTGTGCGCTGAAGATGCAGAGTTGATGGACATATGGCTGGTGTGTGTGTGTCTACACACTGTGTATATATACATGATGGTGATGTATCTGCAGAACATTTCAAGTGTATGTGCATGCCTGTCCTTTTTGGCAGAGGACAGCGAGTTTTGGGCGTTTGCCATGTTGTCCCAGCAGGGTGCTAGAGCCACGTTGGAGGGGACAGATGGACTAAATTCTCTTTCCCCATGTTTTACAATTCAGAGCCAGAGATACAGAGCGCTACAGAGAGAGATTTAATCATTGAAATGGAGAAGAAGAAAAAAAACTCTAAAAAAAAGGAACCTTGCTGCTTCAAAGTTGAGAAGATACAAAAAAAATTGGAAGTACCAAGGGACTAATGCTGTGCCAGCAACATCTAGTGGGTGAAAGAGAGACAGAAATAGACTATTTACTGGTGTGCCCAAACTGAAAATGACTGAAAACATGGCACTTTTGTAAAAAATGTAACCCAGAAATACATGATTTGCTAGCAACTGTAAATGCCGAATGCATCAGAAACATATTAAAGCATGTATTTTTGTAGCAATTATGTTTTTAACATGATTTACTACATGTACTTTACGTTTAGCTTCAAAGTCATTTAAATTCATATATGCACAAAGAAAGTGGGCATGCTGGCAGCGCTACATCGCAGCATGAGGTAACTCGTACTTCAAATCCCAGAAATCACGCAACATGCCTTCAGCAAACGGCACGCAGCCTGCGAGCCGACGCCTTATACCAAAGGAAACTCAAAGGCACGAGAGAGGGAAGAGATCTGACGCTGCCGAGTCCAGCTGTCAGTCCATGGAGCGCTTGTTCGCTGTAAATCAGGTGGCCGATTCTGTTTTATGCATTTTAATTTGTCGCTTCCTCAGTTTTTAACATTAGCGACATCAAAGCAAACACCTGTGATATATGCCACATGGCAGCATTGCTGTTTTACCCCACCCCGACTGAAATGTGTCGAGCATCAAGTATCAATTTCCTGATTCCAGTTTTAGACAGCCGTTGAACCTGTGACCAGAAGAGGAGGCAACTTTATAATAGGGCACCTGTGTGAGTTAATAAGTGTCAAACTACTAGTGAATTAGTTGTGATATAATAATAATAATAATATCACTTTTGAATTGGGAACATATTCTGAGTTATAAAGACTTAATTTATAGAGTTATTTGGACACTACTAACAAGTGTAGCTTTGTGTTTTGTTACATAAGATTAGACCATATCTATTAATTGTACTACCACCATATAAGGCCCATACTGAGCAAAGCATATTAAGATCGTAATTCATGTACAAGAACTTCCTTACATACTATCAATAAGCGGTAATTAGGAGGTTATTGATGGAAAACTCTTAGTTAATGGCCTTGTAGTTGTAGAATATGGTCATGCAGAATAAGGCATTAATAAGTGCTTTATAATGACTAATATGACTAATGGTGAATATTTGTACCTTATTATTAAGCGTTACCATTTCTTATGTCGTTACCATGCTAGCTATTAGCAATTCTTTTAGAGAAAACTATAGTCATTTGCTAAAAAACATGCTAGCATTATCACATTATCTTTTCATGTTGTTAGCACATTAGCTAGCAGTGATGTTAGCTTTTGCTAAACATTTTAGCATTTGTTAAACATTTTATTAGAGAAAACTAGTCATTTGCTAAACAACATGCTAGCATTTTTAAATCATTTTTTCATGTTATTAGCATGTTAGCTAGATAGCAATGTTAGCTTTTGCTAAACAACATGCTAGCTTTTCATAAACATTGTTTTTAGAAAACTATATATCTTGTTACATTATCACATCATTTTTTCATGTTGTTAGCATGTTAGCTAGACAGCAATGTTAGCTTTTGCTAAACATTTTAGCATTTGTTAAACTTTTTTTTTTTGAGAAAACTATAGTGATTTGCTAAACAACATGCTAGCTTTTCATAAACATTGTTTTTAGAAAGTTATATCTTGTTACATTATCAAATAATATTTTCATGTTGTTAGCACGTTAGCTAGACAGCCGTTTTTAAAGATACTTTTGTAAATCCTCAAGCTGTACAAAGCTTTATGGTTTACAGGAGCACAAATCCTGGACGGCACTTTTAAGACTTCCACAGGCATTTTGTATTTTTGTATTTTGTAACACCAGTTGCTGGTACACGTGAGAAAGAGTGTGTGTTTGCTGCAGGTTTCCATAGTGATACTCCCTCCTGGGGTGAGCTGGCCAATGCATCTCACCCAGTAGATTGTACTATGGTCTATATTTACTGTACTAACTCACTCAGCGGGCCTTTGTGCCTCTCCTTCAAGGCAAATACAGATCTCCATGGAGACAGCTACGGGAAGGGAAATGAAAATGCACCGAACCCCAAAGGAGGAAGCCACGTGATGACACAAACCACCTTCGTGTGCAGCCTCGTCTTTAAAAACCCGCAAACAACACTGGACATGATCTATGAACCTAAACACTGTTGGTGAAGACTTTGCACTGTAATAAACCAAACAAATACAAAAATATAGCAAATGCATGACTATCAGCTATATGTAGAGGTGAATTTGAAATTGAGCATTGTATACTTGTTGTTGTGTAAAACTTTGAGCCTGCCTGGAAGATATTATTTAAGACTTTTCAAGACCCAAAGGACAGCTTGACCTCTCCTGCCCTGAACATCCACCCACGCACCCGTTCCTTCAGCCTACCTCTCTGAAGCAGGTGGCGCTAGTGGAGCGGCAGACCTCCTCTTCGTGAAGAAGCTTTCCTTGGTGACTAGCCGGACGCTGCCTCCCTCCTGCTGGGCCTTGCTCAGGGAGGCCTGGGCCACCTCGTCTTTACTGAGGTACCTGTGAAAATGGGATAAACAGCTCGATGAGGAGAGCTGATTCACAAGCAGATAGACAGATTCGTAAACTCTCTCTGGACAGCATTAGTACCAGGTGGGACACATTTCTGTAATCTTAGTCATCTGGTCGGGACTGCGGTAATCCTGGGACTCACCCACATAGATGTAACACACACCATCACCCACACAACTGGCACAACTCCACAAACTGCCTCAGTGCAATGCCAGATGAGCGTTTATATTTTTCTTGGCACCAAACGGTGCTTAAATGCACAAAATCTTACTTTCATTGCTTATTTGTGTGCTTATATTCTGTTTGTCCTCTTCCCCATGCTGAATCCTATTACTACTGCCGCTGCAGCAATCTAATTTCCCCACAGGGATCATCAATCATCTAATCTAATCCATCTCCCCGCCACTGGTTTTTATGGCCCCTTGTAATGCAGATGCTAGGTGCGCAAGTCGCAAAAATTGCATGAAACACTACATGTCAATCTGGACAGGATTAAAATGACCCCCAGGATTTTAGAGTTGACACTAAATACAGGAGGAGGAGGAGGAGGAGGGAAAAAAGAATCACGGACTTGTTTGTTCTGGGTGGAAGAAAATTGCGGTGGTCTTGGGAGAAAAGTGACCAATCACCAAATGTCCCCAGGTAACATTAAGGCTTTCCACAGAGGGATGATACAACACTCCAATCGTCCCAATAGAGCAATTATCCTTCCTCTGTCCTCCTCTACAGGGAGGTCAGAGGTCGGTCCTGCAGCTGGTGGAGACTCAGCGTCTTGCTCAAAGACACTTTGGCAGAGTGGATGTTTGCTGACCAGCTACGTACCCACGTAACAAAACCAAAAATCTGGGCAGGTAGTGGTGCAGATAACGAGGAAAAGGTTTTAAAGAAGTGAAAAGGAACACGGCAAGGGTGAGGTAAGAAAAGACGGATGGAGGCACGGGAGGCATGGTGATGAAGCTATTTACTAATTGTTATGTAGATTAATAATTAATGTTGTATTTTAGAAACATTTGCTCCGACAGTTTTGTCAATTCTCGAACTTAGTTTGATGAAACTTCATTGCTGGCAGACAAACAGTAGCTCTGCCGCCTTTGAAACAAAATCAATAATTGGAACAGCTCCTAGACCTATAAGATATACAGAAAAATAAATTTAACACTATTTAACTAACTACACAGTAAAAGACGGATAAAACCTGCCTGTGGTTATGTGTAGAAGGTTGCTGATGCCACTTGCAACAAGATGTTGCAGGCAAAGAAATATACATGTAGCTGAAATGTTCACAGGCGTATTCGCCACCAATATTCTCCAAATGAATGAGCATATAAGAAGGATTTTAAATATGAATGGGTTATTTAATGCTACTTGAAACCCTGCTATTTAAACAGGAAGGTGTTGCCACTGTTAAACCATGCTTTCAGTATTTCTACTTGGCCCTGCAGGCTATGCAGGGACATTTTAATGCATTTCCACCACCTCCATCTGGACAGAATACTTGCTTTGGGAGGGAGAAGTGGGGGAAAAAAAAAAAATAAAGGAAAGATGGATGACAGGAGGCAGAAAGTGGAGAAGGGAGACACATCAAAGAGGAGAAGTTTCTGTGGAAGCTGAGGGGAGATGAGGAAGAAGGTAAGTCTCCATCAAACACACGAGCTTCCTTTGCTTCAAACAGTCCCAGCACAGAGGCTGGATGAAACGAGATACCTTCCACTAAACAGGAGTCCAACTGCGCTTCTGGGACAGTGTGGGTGTGTTTATGCAGCTAGGTGCTTGGACAGTATTTCTGTACACTAACATGACTGCCGCTCCTTCCTTATGCATTGCAGTTTCTGTTTTTTGACCACTGGTAGCGCTGTGGAGCAAAGTTTACAGCACATGTTCCTCTCTGACCGACAGTTGGTGGCTGTGACGGGCGAACAAAGGCGGCGAAGAAGAAGCTAGCACACATGGACGTAAACGATGCAGGGTTTTAAATGTTTTAAACATCATTTTGTTTGTTTACAAGAGAACTCCACAGGAAGAGTTTGACATTTTGAAAATTATTCACTTCCTTGCCAGAGTTAGACGAGAAGATTGATATCACTTCCATGTCTGTCTGCAAAGGAAGAAGCTAAAGCTAGCAGCTGGCTAGCTGGGAGGGGACTCTGTTTGAAGGTAACAAAATCCACCTTCCTGCCTCTAAAGCTAACTAATTAACATGCTGTATGTTGTTTATTTCAGCTGTACAAACACAGAAGTGTAAAAACGACAATTCACGGTTTTACAGGAGGTTGTGTTCTGGTCTACTTCTTAGCCGGGAGCAGTAACTTCCTCAAGTCTCTGCTGGTTGCCTTGTAACTGCTTGGCTGCTGGAGGTAGCTTCATACTTCCTGTACTGACACGACAGCAGTCAATTTTCTCGTCTCAGCTCTCAGCAAGAAAGCGAATAAGTGCATTTCCAAAAATGTCAAACTATGCCTTTAAGATTACTTTGTGCAGTTCTGACAGCTACGGTGAATTTAAACGTGTTACGCAGGTGTTGGAGGTTGCAGCAGCTCTCGTAGAAAACACAGCAGCTAACTGTGTTTTTCTTGGATTATGTGGACATGTTTTTCTTGTTGCACAGCTGCTGGAGTGCTGTTGCAGGCCTGTGGTGGCAGCGGGGTTGCTGACAGCGTACCTGCAGAGCCGCAGACAGCAGCCAGGCTCCGCCCAGGCCGGCCTGCGGTTCAGCTCCGGGGCCAGGCCCTGCTCAGCTGTGTGAAGTCAAACTAACGAGCTAATGCTCCGGTCTGGCCCAGCTGAAGCTGCTTTGATTGATCGCTGCTCTCCTTCAGCCGGCCTCAGCGAGACATGGATGGTACAGCAACAGTCTGCTCAATGTCGGGTGAAAGAAACTCCCAGCTGGAGCTAAAAACATGAATCAAATTTTAAATGTATATGTTTAACTATTAACCTGATAGATGTTATGGCATCTTCATGTTGTATAACTACTTTATAGAGAGGCAATTACAGACTGCAAGTACATAAATGTGTCAAAAATGAACTCTGATATGGTAAAAATTACTTTAAAGTGGCACCTGAAGTTCAGAGTACCAGTTCAGCCTGTGAAAAGAGTCGCATAATGTCTTCCGAGTCTGAGAAAACAACCCTGTCTTGGCTCGAGACTAACAGAAAGCCTGTGTTACAAACTGGAGGTGTGGAGTTTGAAGGATGTGGGTGTTCATCAGGCAGGGAGGATCTAATGAGACGCAATAAAGTTGCATAATGGGAAGTGTAGGATCCAGTGTTTTTTGGTGGCGTGACTCATTCTAGCTTGAAGTCCGGGTATCTTCAAGTTTGACCGTTTCTCACAAGTCCCCAAACTTTATGGAAGTGCAACACTGAATCGCTGTAAGTACGAGTTATATACATATTCTGAGCCACATATTCTGGTTACTTATTCATTTTCCACCATTTTAGATGCTGTGTATATGCAGCGTATGATTTCAGAATTAAAAAATGTCATTTTATCCACTTATTACAATACAGAGTTGTACTATCCAATGATTTTGTATACGATTGCTGCGTAGGTAGAAGTATCTTAAATTAAAGCATTAAAATAGTCCTTTCATTTAAATTTAACAGCCTTATTTGGAATATTTTGAATTATTATTATGAATTATTATCAGTTATAATTGGCCGGGTGATGTATATCTTTGGAAATATATGTGATAACAAACCTTTGCCTGGACAATACTTAAAATAATAATAAAAACAACATGAAATTGTTAACTGAATCTTACTAACAACACTTAAATGTGTGTTGCTTAGTCACCAAATTGATTAACTACCAATACGAAGAAAATTAGCACGCATATATACCTGAAAGAAAATTCATGTCCATTCTTATTTTCTTCTTATTATAGAAGCAATAAACCATTTATAGCCAGTGTTTGCAGTCATTTTAGCAGTAGAGCGTATTTAGGCAGGATGCTAACTGGATTAAAACCCTCTGAACTCTTCTAAAAATCACCGTAAATCACCGTGAGTGGCTCACGACGGAAATATCCACAGTGCTGGAGACCCGGGCAAAGTGCATTAAGTTTGAAGTAGTTGAAAACCGAGCGTCTCAGTGCTGGGAAGGTGAGCCGTGATCGCCCCGCTGAGCCGAAGCTGGAGCTTGATTGGTTCTGATTAGTGAATAAATCAAACAGGTATCAAATCAAGCCGGGCCAATTGCCTCCTACTCACACCTTGATTAGGTTCATGCACCCAAACACGTTCCCCGGTTGAGAAACACTCTCTCTCTCTCTCACACACTCACACACACGAGAGAGAGAGTCTACCCTGTAATTGGCAAACTCTCCCTGCCTCCATCCACGCCAGCTGTAATTAGTGTGCCAGCAACAATGCTTGTTTGTCAAAAAACACACATGTACACATACACAGTGCTCACCCCGTCCTCTCTTTTGCCTCATGACGCCCTTTGATACACCCACACACTCACACACACACACACACACACACACACACACACATGCACAAACACACAGATATTATTCAGCCTCCCATCACGCCTTGGGGCAGTTAGTATTTACAAATCTCCCACACTGCGTCTCAGTTTCTGACATAATAATTCATCTTGCCACTTTCACCATTTTAAAACGTACGCTAACTGGCACACACAGGGGCGCTAGGTCAAATTATTTCTTACTGATGACCTCAGAGGGGGGAAGACATATTTGTTCCCCTATTAGTTTCCCCATTTCTTTTCTTTTATTCCTCGAAATCTGGAAAAAATGGGTCCTTGTTTTCAGACAAGGGTAGCTGGCAACCATGGATTTTGTCTGTTGACAAAATTTTATCAGCTATAGCTAGCTAAGCTAATATTACTTAGCTCCACAAATTGGTTGAAAACACTGCCTCTGACTTTTTAATGTTTCCGTTCGACTTGTTTTTAAACGGGAACCCAGTAAAAGGAGGTTTTAGATGTGCACTCAAGGCTAAAGCTACATCCTCACCAGCTGATAATCCATTTAGAAGACATAAAGAAACACCATTGATCCTGTATTGCAGTGTAGAGCTAGTTAGTCCTAGCTTTCTAAATATGATAAGAAAAAATAATAATTATAATATAATACTTGTTTTCAGCGCTTACATCGACGTTTATCGTGTTCTGTCCCACTCATTAAAAACAAAGTAAAAACGTCATAAAAACATAAACAATGCACCACGCGTGTCACTGATGTGTGTCAATCAAACTGTGTCGTTGTCAAGGCCGTTGCTAGCCAATGAGTCAAAGGCAACAACGCTTTCTCCTTCATAAAGTATCCGGCAACGAAAACGCTGCGTTCATGGCGTCCATGGTGTTGAAAGGTGTGCTCCCCCATCCTGATATAAATGCCTATGGTGCGTTCAGGTGCATGAACATGTGGTACACTTCAGGGTCCTGGTTTAGGGGTGTGGAAATATGGTCACCCTAGCTAGTCTTTGTAGTTTATGATGTGCTCTTTGGCCTTGTAGGTTGTAAGCTAGTTAGCCGGATATGCTAACGTCTGCAGCTTACGTTGGAGCAGACAAACACAAAGTTGAATCCGTTCCTTTTGGTCTTTGGTGTTTTTGGTTTTGGAAAGGCTACAAAAAACATACAGCACCCTCCAAACTCTTTAAACGACGAGTATCGCTCTTACTGCAGTACGGCGCACGCCACTTCAACATAAGGAGACGCTCGACACAGGCCTGACCTGATTAGTTACGGTTGCTAAGCTGTGATTGACCAATCACTAGCGAATGGTCAATTACTACCAGACCGCTCAATCACAGTTTCAGGTTTTTGAAAGCCAGAGAAGCATATTTCCTTCAAGAACATAATTTCCAGCTAGGATCTGACCTCCTGGTGCTCGAGTGAGGGCGCTGGGCGGCGGCCAGCTGCTGCAGGCCTAAAGTGGGGCTGTGGAAGAGGAGGCCGCTGCGTCGAAGCAGTTTCTGCTTCATGGCTGCCAGGCTGCTCCACTCCTGGACGAACCTCAGTACCTGCAGGGGGGGGGGCGACACACAACATCTCACTTCATATTCAATTTCAAGCCAAAACCGAAACTGCTGGAGCCTTCATCTTCAACACAAACTGATAGTTTGGATATTGGAGCCTCTTTAAGAGCAAAACATTTTTTTAGTTTTTCAATTTTGAAAATACACTTGAGTTGAAAACAAACAATACAAACCTGGAGAGCACACACACACACACACTAATACACACAAAGAGACAGTTTTCCAGATAGCTGAATAAAACCCATCAAACCAAGAGAGAGCTGTATGCTTTCAGCCAAGTCAAGGATTCAAAGAAAATCCACTGGCAAAATAACAAATAGCGAACCAAGCACCAAGGCCTAATGGCCAATTTACCTACCTATATTACACTGCAGGAGTGTTTTTTTCCCATGGATGATACCTACTCTCACAAAAAGATTATTTGTGTGAGGGTAAAACTCAATATGCATTACACAGATAGAGAGTTTTCACACCCAGGCTTGCTTTGTTGACGTGCTAGCAGTTAGAAATATGACTTTATTCATTAAAAGCAAACGTTAAACAGCAAGAAGATCAAAATTGGGTAAAACGCAACAGAAAAAACAGCATGAAACAGGGTGAAAAGAAGTGGCTTGACCTGATGAAATGCAAATGGAGGGTTTGAGATGGTTGAAATCATTAAAACGATATTAATAAGCATATTTTCTGATATCAGTAAGTGTGCAAAATCACATAAAACAATCAAGCTGAGCACAGAAGTGCAAACAAAACAGAACAGTGAAAAGAAAGACGATTAAAACGCCTTACATTTCTACATGTTTTCTGCCTCTGTACGTTTGGTTTGTGAAATGTTGCTACTGCTGAAAACGTAATACTTAATTTGTGTGGTTCGAATTCCCCTCTATGGCTTTTTTCGGAAGGTTATTTCAAGTTTTTGCACTTTCAATAACCAGTTTTTTTATGCAGTCGGTCATCTGAACTCTTTGCTTCCGTAACAATCGAAGAAAGAAACCAAAACACACAAAATTACTTAAAAGAAATTTTTGGGCTTGTGTGCACACTAAAGGGGCTACTTGTTAAGGGGTTAATTATAGGGCCAGGAAAAGAAACGTACAGAATGACTGTATGCCCAGGAGGAGATCAGGGGTCCAAGTTCTGCAGTCAGGATGGATGTACTGTCATGACTCTTCATATACCGGACTGTCTGGAAACTCCTGACACGGCTGCAGACTCCGGACAAAGCTTTAGAAAATATCCTGAGATGGTAACTGTTTGGCGAGGTCGTCAAAGGTTAGCCGAAAGTCAAGGAAGTCGAATCAGATGTCAGAAGTCGTGACTGGGGAGGAGATGTGGGACGGAGCGTCCAGCTTCCAGCTGCTCCACGGGTCAGATGGGTTAATAGGTGAGTATCAGACATCGTGTGGGTGGAAACTGATTTATCACTGAGAAGCTGGACAAAGTTGAAAGTTTATCATGCTTTTATCTCTTTAAGGACAAAACTAAGACCCAAACCAACAGTGAATTGATCCTACGAACAAGTTTTGAGTGTGTATGAAAGCCTGATATAGCTTCTTCCTCCATCCTGCTGCACCAAATGTGGATTAATCCGCAGCTTTAAAAAACTACAGCGCCCAACGTGTGAAACTATACGCTTGCGAGCTGTTTTAAAAGATCAACGTCTTCAGCAGGGACCGGTGGACTCGGGGCTGAGGGCCACAGACCTGGTAGTGACGCTGGAAGGAGAGACGCAGTAAGGCACTGTTGGTTTTCTCATCTTTTCATGGGATTTGCTGACAGCAAGAAATCCTGCAACGTCGACTCTGCAACCTAACAATTAACAGTCATCTTCTCAGAAATGTATTCAGGTTTCATTCCCTTGAAAGACCCTATTTTTATAAAATACAGGTTTAAAATAGTTTCCTATAAATTCCTTTGCTTGGGCAGCCTCTCTTTCTGAGTGCAGGTGAGTTCACACACCACTGCCTCCACGTCCAAGCCATGTTGCAGCCCACATTAAACTGCTTGCTTAGTATTGATTTTGATGGACAATTGGGAGCGTAACAGGGCGTAAATGATGGGTCTGAGGACAGATGCAGCTCACGCCTTCGCTTTACAAACCAACATAAACAACGTGACAGGTGGGGCGTCTGTCAGCGGCTCTGTTACTGCCACGGCAGATTGCAGGATTTAATATTAGCTGGTTGGTCGTTTGAGGCGATGATCCGTCTCCTTTAACGACCCTCATAAAACGGCACTTTCTCTTCCGCCGGTCTCCTTGGCTGCCCAAACCCCCAAACCGCCCCCTCTCTTATTTCCTCTCTCCATCATCGCCCCTTCAGGCTCTGCAGTGGTGGAAGTGGGCGTCCACACTCCCCCTATCTGTCAGGCTCCCGGTGCCTCCTCGTGATCAGCGGTGTCATTAGTTTCACACATGGCAGTAACACACACACGTCTGATAGCGCTTTAATAACCCCCGTCCAGCCGTGTGCCTCGTTTTCACTGGGTCAGTGCAGTTGGGGAGATAGCCCTTCTGACTGCGATATCAAACTAAATTATCTTAGTCTAAAATTAAGGTCATCCTTGAAGCAGCCTATGGGCTTACTGGCTGAAAAACTTCCACTCTTGAGCGCATGTAGAAGTTTCTGCCATCTTGGAAATAAGGTTGAATTTTTCTCGCCATTTCTAATCGATCAAAAGAAGGAAATTAGTGGCTTCAACTCCAGAGGAATTCCCCCCTCTTATAAGGCGGTTTTAAAGTGATGACACATTAAGTAGATACATCTCCAATCCACACACACACACACACACACACACACACACAGCCTGGCGGGAGGAGCAGACCTGTATTCGATTTTCCCGGCGTCGCCTGAAGGCCTCGGGCAGGTCGTCCCAGTTGGTCAGTTTGATGTCCAGAGGGACGAAGCTCAAGTTCAACGGAGCACCGTCCTAACAGAGGAAGAAGAGATTTTTTACTAATACCACCGTCACTCTTACTGGAGCTGCTAATATTAGCTGCTAATATTAGCTGCTAATATTAGCTGCTAATATTGGCTAATAACGGTGTTAAAGTGTAGCAGCTTATTCGTCTTTACTTACACCTATTTAGTGTCTATAAGCAGCACATACAACAATTAATTAAAGGTTTATAACACGTTACAACACACTATAATGTAGTTGTAAGCAGATATAAGGACATTTTTAAGTGTTTAATAAAGTATTTTGTCAAAAAACTGCTCCTGTTAATCATCTGTAACTGCTGTATAAACAGATGATGACTGACAATATAATAAAACAGCTGCAATCACATGTTTTATATGAATTTCAAATATGACGTATATTAAGTATATTTACTTGTATTTAAGTACTTGTCAAAACAAGTGCTTCCCATAGAGAAACATGACTTAAAATAAAGTGAATCATCAAATACATGAAGGGCAAAAATAAATAAATACAAATATTTTAAATAAATATAATTATTATAAGTACTTCTTTCATGTTTATGTTTATTAATGACATATTTATTTATCTTCATGACAACTGAGCAAACTCGGCTGACAGAAAATGAATCTGCAAAGTTTCTGATTAATTGTCATTAAAGTCATTTTTTTAAGCAGAAATGCCACAAAAAATAAATCATAAATACAGTAAAGTTTAATAATATGGTGAAGGGAAATAGACAATAGTTTTGGCGGAAATACCCTCAACTCTCACTCACAAAGCAGAGAGAGATACCGGTATCCATAATCAGGGTTCGTAAAGCTTTTTAAGAGTAGAATTCAAGCACTTTTTAAGCACTTTCAAGGTACCTAAATCCAAAAATGTCCAGACTCTGTAAGCCTTTATCATCACACCTAAATTGTTACTATAAACAAATATGACAACGGGATCGTATCATTTCAAATATTAAAAGTTTAATTTTTGGTTTACGTGAGCGACTGTGTCGACGATAAAACACCAGATTAGGTTGAAAAATCAAGCGTTTTTCAAGGAGTATATTTGAATTCAAGCATATTCCAAACCTTGAAAACATAAGGGTTCAAATTAAGCACTTTCCAAACTTTCAACACTTCGTACGAACCCTGCACAAAACACACTCAGTGGTTGTTTGAAGCAGTAAACGGTGCTCCAGTGCAGAGTGGCACCACTACACTACACTACACTACACTACACTACACTACACTACACTCGGCCCCTTCATGGTTCTTTGGAGGATCCTGATTGGCTCCTTGTGTTTTCCTGCTCAAACAGTTGGTGAGACGTGGGATTTGCTGCTGAGTCACTGGTGTGTGTGTGTGTTTGTGTGTGTGTGTGTGTGTGTAACCAAAGCAAACAAACACAACCACGCACGTTTACTTGCTCAGTGTGCTTCTGAGTGAGCGATGACGCAGCGGCAGGGTTATTGTTTCACTCGCCCGACTAGAATAAATGTCAGGGTAATATTGTAGTTACATAAAGTAGATACAAACCTATAAGGAGGGCTGGCTTGCAAACAAACCTCACTGATGCTATCAAATACATGTTGCCTTTATGTGTCAGAGGAGGTGGGTGTCTTCCTGTTTTCTCATTAGCTTCTTTCTCAGATAGCAGAAGTTACAGTCAAACAGGGCCTCTATCCTCCTGTGTTGGCTTATGACACTAGGTTGGGATATTTGGATGTTTTGGGGCTTTTTCAGGAGCTTTTATTGGACTTCAGGCATCAAAATGCTTGATGTGACGGTGCCATAACTGCCCAGTACAAGTGTTTCCATTACAAACATCCCGACCTCATCTTACAGTTATTTCCACAACTTTGACAGCCGGATTTGACATTTGACAACACATACTGTCCTTACACTGCATATTATTTACTTTCAAGTATATTTATCACAATTATTTGACTTCTATTATTGTCTATTGTCATGTGTGAACTGCAAGATATTCTTTTGCTGAAATATCAGCATCAAACGTATGTTTTAATGCGTGCATTTGGCTGAAATACTTTTAATTAATATATTGATATATCTGAAGAAGTATTGGTTGGCGTGCGTCCTGTAGCGCCACCCTGAGGTTGACATTTAATGTGGTACACACACGCATGTCCCCTCCATGATAAACTTCAGTTTTCATGCGACTCCAACAACAGGTTACATTTTTTTTATTTGTCCAATACTTTGATTTACGACCAAATGCCTGCAAAACTAATAGCCTCAGCAGCGCTAATTAGCAAATGTTAGCATGCTAACACTCTGAACTAAGATGGCGAACATGGTGAACGTTATACCTGCTAAACTTCAGCATGTTAGCGTTGACATTATGAGCATTTGTTAGCACGCTGACGTTAGCATGTAGCTCAAAGCACCGCTGTGTCTTAGCACAGCCTCACAGAGACGCTAGCGTGGCTGCAGCCTCTCATTCCTGATACACGCACATGTGAGAGTTAAATTGTGTAAAAAGGTAGCAGATAACAACACACTGTCACTATTTTTACATGTGAAACCTTGATTGTTACAAAGTCTTACAGACAACTGAATCAAAACTGTCTAATTAGGAGCCAAAGAGCCAGTTTTACAGCGTCTCCGTGCCATTAGTTCATCATCGTGTGCTGTGGCTCACTTTCTATCAAACTACAGGTATTTTGAGCCAAGCAATCAGATTTTTAATGACTAACTTGCAGAACTAAAATCCAATTACATTCAAGTTCAGTAATCTGGCCGCATATTATTGGTTGCCATGGCAATTCTTGTGGTAACCAAGGAGCTCGTTAGCGATCTCTCTTGTTGTCTCCCCTCTTTATTTTAATATATGTACACTACACTGAAGATAATGCTTCTCTTGTGACAGTATGCATGCATTAGTAACAAAAACAATGAGGATTGTGTAAAATAAAATAAAAAAACTGCATATGCCTACAAGAACATACCTCGCTGTGATTATGGGTAACCATACTGCCGCAGCTTGGAGGTAACTGCGTAATCATTGTAAAAAATAACCACAATAAAGCACATTCCCCCAGTTATTACTGCTTCATTAGCACTAACTACTGCCAATTTGAAGCCTGAGAAGCCGCTTACCCCCAAAACATTAGTGATTGTGGCAAACATCAGGATCATTTGACAGGAAAGAGGCTGACCGGTGAATTTAGGTAAAAGCTAGAATCTGGATTCCAGCTGTCAGAGCCGCAGGAGAAGGGAGAAAGTTTAAAGGTTAATACCTGCCGGCAGCTGACACATGGATTTGGAGATACAAATCAACATTAGGATGTTTTTCCCGAGCTGTACCCTCAGCGCACCGAGGCCCACGTGTTTATTTGGATTATGGTAAAATAAATATCATGGAGAGTCAGGGGAACGGTGGGGCGGGTTGTGCTGTAACAGCATGCAGCAGGAATAGAGCCTTGCTGGATGTGATTGAAAAAGAGCTGTGCTATCCTCCGCAATAACAAGCTCACAAAGTAACAAATATATAAATTCAAAATAGGGCTTTGAGGCAAAGTCAGATAACAATAATTTTAAAAAATATGACCAAAAAAAGGAGGTTAAGTTTAAAAAACAACTGGATCTTCTTTTAGGCGTACGTGACTTTCATGTAATTGTGTTTTTTCATACTTATACTGTCTGTACATACTATATATATATATATATATATATATATATATATATATATATATATATATATATATATATATATATATATGTAGACGGGCATACAGTCCAGGATGCATGCGCAGCAGGGGATAGAAAACACACCGACACACTGCCATACTATCTTACATTAGGACATTTTCAGTATCTATAAATAAAGCAACTGCAAGCTCAAGCTAGCTAACGTGAAACGTGGAATTCAAGTGAGAAATGGCAGCTGCTAGCATTAAGCAATGCTAACGAGGCTACACAAAGTTAGCTCCTGCAGGTAGTGAGAACAAAAGCCTCCTTTCACACGAGTAACGTTAGCATGTATGAACTTCCTGCTGTACATTAAATTAAGAGAACAGAAGCCACCATATTCTGGATATTAGTAGCGTAAGCATGAGCGTCCTCTGGTTTACCATCAAAATACACCAGAAACTAAATGTCTTCCTGCAGCCTATTACAAGCTAAACAAAACTGTGCAAACAGATTTTAATATGCATTACTTAGTGACCACACAGGACCATGAAAAGGGACTTCACACTTCACGCGTCAAACCGATCACCTAAGCATTGATCACAGAGCCTGACAAACGTTCATTAAACAGCCATACAACACACAGTAACAGTGTGAGCAGTTTCTGTGCATTTTCTACGCTTTACTTTTTTTTTTTTATCCTAATGTTGATCTCTATAGATATTGTTTAGTCTATAGATAAGGCCCTGATGATTATTGAGTATTTCAGAAGTTTGTCACATGCTGAGTACCACAAAATATGTAGCACAACATAATGCAGGTCTGAATCATCCTGACGTGGTAAACCCCACCCATCTGCTCCTTCTGGTGTGGGCATGAAACAAACCGGCCGCCCACCTGAGAGCAGGAACAGTGGATCCTTGAATAAACAACTGTTTGATGTGTAGAAAATGGACATAAAATTCCTAATACTCTCAAACCCCGGTGACAAATCTTCCTCTGATTGTGCGCTGAGCGGCCCCCTGTGTGAATTCTATGCCTGGTCCAGGATTATCTCGATGTGACAGCTTTCCAGCCAAATTCCTACAGTTTATCATTTAAACGACAGCGGGGGACATTTATCTCCGCGGCTTATTGTCTCAGCCACGCGTACATGACACTTGTCTATTGCCGTCAGGGTAATATTCCATTGGTGATTCAGTTTGGCGCTTTGGTCTTCTCTATGTAAAACCCCTCTTGTCTCTTATCTGCGTTAGCGGGGAAGGAATCTGATCCCTCATGAATGAAACAAAAAGGGCGTTAAGTGTCACAATCCGATCAATACAGAGGTCTGCTGGCAAGTGGCCCTCAAGACAAGTGCCAAGAATGCACAGGAGTGTAATCAGAGTCGGACTGGGGTTAAAATATAGTTTGTCTTAGTCTGCTGGGGCACAGGAAGTGCAGTGAGAATAGCAGCTGAATGAACATTTTACTTGATTATCTGAATGAAACACCTGACGTGACGAGGCTGTCTGCAGTTTGTTTAAAATGCAACGTGATTGGTTGTTTGTTGCCACCTCTTGCTCAGCTCTTTTCTAATCTACAAATGCATGACTGATCTAACGCTCCCTCAGTGCTCCGTCTCTGCAGCCATCGTCGTTGTTGTTCATCACTGTTTGATCAAAGCAGCAAGGTGTTCAATCGTTTTATACTTTGAGCAATCTTTTATGTTACGCTGTAAGACCAAAGTATGTCAGAAAACAGTAATATTAAAGGGGTGCTCTAGTGATTTAGCACTACACTTCCATAAAAATGGAGGGCTAGCAAGAGGCAAATAAAAAATCAGTGCAAGAGGCAAATATCGTAAAAAGTCCTGACTATACGCTTTTATTAAAGTTGCGAACACACGTCGAATATAAAACCGAAATAAAACCCCGAATATATTAAATATAATGTTTAGATGACTGTCTTCCTGAGTGCCGCGTTAAGACAGGAGGATTGTAGATGAAAGGGGAAAAGTTGGAAGAAGATGGTCGGATCCTTATTAAACCGTATTGGTAATCCTTCGGTAATTCCTAAACCTTTAATTTGTATTGAACCAAAGAATATGAATGGATTTGAAGAGCTTTTCTTTCCCCTTTTACCACACAGCCTCGATCAATCTCAGAGAAAAGAGGAGAAAAAACGACTTGTTCCTCTGGTAATAGACGGGAAGGAATCAGGGCTGGTATCAAGCATCAAGGTTAATCAGTAACGCTGAGCCTATAAAGACACATTACAGCATGTTTTTCAAGTATAAGTTCATTAAAGTTGGTTTCCGTTGCCATGCAACTCGTATCTGGAATAATTTGCAGTTCTGTCAATCACCATATTCTTTCAACTTTGACTTTCTTAATGTTGTCTTTAACTATTTCCTCACATCTGTCATGTTTGCTAATTGGCAAACACTGACGAACCGCACGTCTCTTGTCTTGACAAAGACATCTTTCCCGCTCAAAAAAAAAAAAGGAGGAATTAATTGTGTTTTGTTCGCTGTTTGGTTAAATATGACGGGAACAAGCTGGTAAGGAGCAAATCATTGAGTGGGTATCGAGACTCTACATGCTCTTTCAGTTTTACTTATTCTTGTTGCCTTGAGACCTGAGATAAAAATTATAACATTAGACACTTCTGAGCTCCTGTTTCCTGACAGTTGAAGCTGCACAAGATAGGTCTGCAGCTGCAGAAATAACTGGGCTGAAATGTAATAAGCACACAAACATGTAACACGATATCAGCCACACGTTTTATACTAAAAGGCACAAGAGAAGCATAAATATGACATCGGATGAAAGGAGAAACACGCTGCCGTTGCTTAGGAGATTTCAGCTTTTGAATTCACTTTCTGCGAGCGCACAGCGGATTAAATGTGGTGAACCTGTGAGGTCGCAGTGGGTGAAATTTGGCCACACTGAGTGGTTAAGACCTGCCAGACAGATGTTATTTTTACACAGAAATATCACGTAGTGCATCTCCGGAAAAAAAAGATGAAAACAAATACTTTTTTAGTTGTGTAAGTGCGCAGGGCTTTCAGCAAGGCTCACTAAAAGGATTCTAGGCCTCGTGGCAACAAAAAGCGTGTAGATTTTTGTTATTTTCTTTTCTCTTGGACCAGTTTGTAATTCTGCAGGCACGCCTTAGACAGTGGTCGTCTCCTCGGGCAGGAGTGCAGTTCACTAAAGGAAAAGTGAAGCGTGTTGATACTGAACAATGAAAAAATACTTCCTGTTTACGTGAGTTATTGATGAGAAATTAAACACATCGCAAACTGCAAGACAAAGCTCCGACTGTCAGACAGTTTTTACACTGTACATATAAAATGGTTTTATTTATGGCGCCAAATCATAAAGTTATCTCAGGGCAGACACAGGTCTAGACCGTACTCTTTATAGTATTATTTACATTTTTATATTTAAAATAAGCATGTTGTGTTGCAGTGCAAAACACGGGAGTTACTTTTGACATTTCAAGAAGAAGAAATTCAGTTTTGAGGACTTCCACCTATGCACTTCTGAGTATGACAGCTTAGGAAAAACTCATTATTATTATTAAGTCTTTTTTCGGTCTTGATCTGACTGTAACACACACAGGCTAATTAACACTCGGCACACACACACACTTTGGTGTAAAGGCATTACAACGTTCCCTGCTACAGCACCATCTCTTCACAACCTTGAGAGGGAAAAGGAAAATCATTAGTAAAACATCTCCGGTGCCCTTACGAGCCGAGTCTAACCGTGATCCAATATGTGCAATCAAGCGCTCACACGGGCTGCGGTACCTTGGAGTAAAGATAGATTCGGTCTGTGTACTGGCTGGCGCAGAACTGCAGGCCCGGGTAGACGGGACGGGCGGTGCTGGCGTCATCTCCATCGTCGTCATTAGCATCAGCTGCAGAAGACAGACACACCGCCGCTCTCCGGTCTGCGGGGAGAGAGAGAAGAGGCTGACTAATATCTCTCGCTGATCTTTATTATTGGTTCATTATTGGCTCTCGCAGCTTTATTGGTGCCTCCGTTTGCTCCTCTGACTAGCGGAGACATTAAACTCCAGCTGCTTTTCGAGATTTATTATACAGGGCACAATATTGAGACGATATGAAACGTGTAGCAGATCATTCAAATGTGTCTGCATGTCGCAAAAAAAGACTTTATATTCAAGTTTATTGCTTTCAAACGTTTGATTAGAGAATCTGAAGTGATTAAGTAATTATCTGACATTTTCACAAACAGGAATGAGAGTCAATTTTGCTTTTTTTAGCAGCCAACCTACATGTGGAGGTCTAAACGCTGGTTTATGTTCCTAAAAGCAGCAAAAGCAGATTTCAAGCACCAAATTGTTCCAAAGATAATTAAAATCTAAGTGCCTAAAATGACTAATATCTTCAATTATGCCTTGTTTTCGAGCTAGTCATTTTAAAAGGGCCACATTGTTAATGGTGAACAGACACGAGCAATGGAACAAAAGACAGGAAGTCTCTTGAAATTGAGCCTGATTGGACATTCACACCCCATGCTGGTTATCGGTCTTAACTTTAAGTTTCTGAATAAATATTAGGTGATAAAATGAGCCATGCATTTGCAGAGTCATGTTTCAACCTCTAGCTTGACGACTGGTCCAGCTCTCTGGTGTCGGCTTCAATTTCTCAGACTTGGAGCAAAACTGAACTCCTAAAATATGGCTGCTAGACATTTTAGACTTCATCAGCGACACACCGTGCTAAAATGTACATTTTGCGACATGTATAATTGTCGGAGCTGAACGCAAGAATATAATCAGATATATAACTTTTTATATTTTGACTGGTAAAAGGAAAATATTTGCTTTCTCTCTGAGAGTGCAATACGAAGACTGATATCAATCTCATGTCTGTGCATGTGTAAGTACACAGCTGGAGCCAGGACGTGGTTAGCCTAGCTTAGCATAATCACAATCTACATCACATCTTAAGTCCAGCTAACGCACAGACACGGTTTGGTATCAGTTCTCTCCTCACTCTTGGGGGGGAAAAAAAAGCAAATAAATGCTGAACTATTCCTTTAACGTTTGACAGAAACCTCCCAATTTATTTCTCACAAGTTCACTCGAGAGTTTGCTGAACAACAGGATGGAAATGCAGCTAGCGAGAGAGAGAGAGAGAGAGAGAGAGAGAGAGAGAGAGAGTGATAAAATGACAGTCACAGATGGAGAGAAAGTGAGAAAGAGGAGAGAGAGAGCAGGTCATTAACGTGAGCTATGTAGCTCGCTCATCCTGCCAGCATCTAGCAAGAAAAGGTCAGGCGGTGGAAATGAGACCGCCGCTGCTCGACCACGCTTCATTTAGACAATGACCTATAACACTCTGATAATACTTGCCTTAAATCACTTCGCGTGGCCAGTTGTCTGCCTTGTCTCTGTGTGTGTGTGTGTGTGTGTGTGTGTGTGTCCATTAGGCTTGCTAATGGGGGAAAATACTGACACAGGCTGATGTCTGCGACAAGAGGGTTTCCATTGAACAAGGTGCTGCTGTGTACCTGCAGCAGGTCTCAGCTTTTGTGCTGAAACGCTAAGAGGACAGAGTGACAAGAGGAACACACTGGAACAAAGACATCCCCTCCCATCGTGCTTCCAAGGTGGGCCAGAATCAAACAACGTCAGATTTTAACGTTACGGTATCATGGCACGATAGAGAGACTACTCTGAAGTGATATTAAAAGGCCCCGCGAACACATTTTCTCAATCGGCTTCTTATTGTGAGCGACGGGGTCCTACATGAACACACAGTTTGGGTTATTTTAAATGAGAGATTTCTGCATCTTGTGTTTTTCTCACTGGTTTTAAGTGGGCGGGGTTCAGTTGGAAAAAAGGCCATGCACCAATCAGGATTTAGCAACGCTCCATAGCGCTACAAGCGGTAAAAACATCACAGGCTACCTTTAGCTAGTGGAGTAAAAAGTATATCTGCATCTTTAATGTAGTTGAGTGGGAATATAAAGATGCGTACCCAATTTTATTATTTTATTAAGCTTCCTGCACAGACGGCTATTATTTAAGAATTACAATCTAATTTAGCTGCATTCAACCACTGATTCGTCTGCTATTTGTGATGTTCAAACCCTTTTTGTTTCAAGGTGAGATCATCCTGATAAATCAACTCCCCTCTCATTGACCTATCCTGTACAATACTCCATATCTTTCATTTTTATGTTTGCCGTCCTCATAGGTGCAATTTCCCCGGGTCTGGTACATGCTGTTCTGATCCCCCCTCCCCACCAGGCTTCAGCTGGAATGGGCTGCTTTTTGTCTGAAAGTACAGAGACGACCAGCGCCGCAAACCCAGAGCCAAAACATTTTTAGGACACTAGCATTTCACAAAATCCCATCTATCTGTCCTTCTCCCTCTGTAATGAAACCTAGCAGCTCTGCAATGTGCACCCTACATTTGTTGTAAGCAGTTTTTTTGCCCCCCCTCCGTTTCCCCTGTTTGCAGTGGCGGAACGCGCCAGCTGCATTAAGTGGGCCATTTATACGATGGGGCAATTCATCTTACAAAGCCGTCTTATTAGACTGTCACTTACACAGTATGAACAGTGCCTTCAAAACACCCCAAGGGATTTATCTGTTATTTTACTGCGAGAGAAAGAAAACAATGCCTAATTGGACCGAGTCATCTCATCTTCTGCAGGATCGAAACAAAAGATATATATATATATATATATATATATATAAAATAAATCTAACTGCGCCCTTCAAGTATGAAGAGGTTTGGCGCAGCTGATGCTCCTGCAACGTTTGAACTAGCACGTGCATCCATGTTTAAATGTCCGGGCCATGCAGATGGATGGAGCGACAGACAGTGAGGAGAGACAGACAGGGAGGCGGAGGAGGAGTGATTGCCTGTCTGTGCTGTGAGGAAAGTAATCTCAGAGCAATCAAGAGGTGGGGGCGGCTGACAGCTCCGCGGTCTGCCTTCTAAAACCACAGGCAGGTAGAGGAAAATCATTAGGCCCTGCTGCTGACCCCATAGGTCACTTTTATTGGACAACCGCTGCGTTTCATACTGAACCCACGCTGCCGGAGACAGACAGGCAACAGGCATGTAACTAACACACAGACTAATCAGAGACAGACAGACAGCCAGATAGCTAGATAGACAGCTAGATAGCAAGACAGACAGACAGACAGATATCTACCTGTCTATCTAAGTAGCCCTACTATCTAGCTAGACAAACAGATATAGACAGGTAGCTAGACAGACAAACAGACGACAGAAAGACAGACAGACAGAAATACAGAGCCACGGATAGACAAATAAATGAGAGACAGACAGACGGATATTTATTAGTCGTCTCCGGGGAAAAGGACATGTCCAAAGCGGAGGTGGGGGGCCAAGTTGGCCTCCAGCGGCGTCTCTTTAGTGCTGCCATTTCTGATCGACAGTGAAGCTTTTATCTCTCCCCTAGAGTCGGCCTAAATGGAGGTGTTTTTTAAAAAAAAAAAAGAAAGCGGGGCCTTTTGCTCACATTTAGTATTTTTTCACCTGAGAGTAGAGTGGGGGGGTGGTGGTGGTGGTGGTGGTGGGGGACAAAGCACAGAAGGCACTGCAGGGAAAGCTGCAGTGGGATTCAATCGTAGACCGTTGGGGGGCACAGGTAGCTATAGAGACGGGAAATTAACCACTCGACAATCTCTGGCCGCTAATAGATGTCAAAGCGTGTGTGTGTGTGTGTGTGTGTGTGGCTCTGAAAGGAAAGGAATCTGCCAAGTTGTCGCACACTGGTCTCAGGATGTTAAAGGGTAATAGGGGTTGATAGCTTGCCTGTTAAAACCTAAATGGCTTGTGCAATATTCCTTCCCATGTTAAGTATTCCACAAAGGAGCTTTCTAAAAAGAAACAGCCCTGAACTGCTTCCAGCTCAGTTTCTCATCTTTCAGTAACTCCGACCCAAAACGCCCAGGTCACGGGCTTTCTTAGACTCTGCTAGTCTGGCAATTTTATTTATTTATTATTTTTTTAGAGCTCTTCATATTGCACACGGTGTAATTAGTTCTTTGTAATTAGCGCAATTTATTGCTTTGTGTATCCCTTTGAGACACAAGTACTCAAACGCAGAGGTCTTAATTTGCAATATTACACACTGTGTAATTGGGAATTTGTTTCTTCACGTCCCTCGGAGACTTGCAGACATGTACACATACAACCAAAGTGGACGGGGGAAAGCGGGCTGTGTTTCAAGGATCAGTCGGCGCAGGGAGGAAACTTGCGCCTTTTATGTAATTAGACCTGAGTCCACTTTATTAAAAAAAATAGCCAATCAAAAGCCTGAACCTTGTGTTTCAACAAGCTGCACTCTGGAGATTAGCGTGCTCAATATCTCCTGTAGCGTCCTGAGTGCAGAAATAGGCAATATCCCCAACTAGATACTAATAATAGTAAGAATAATAATGCCCAGCCCCATATGGAATGAGATATAGGCCCTTATTGGTATGAAGTGACGATATTAAACAGCATTATATGGGTAGGTGACAATGCGGCACCAGCCAATTTCCCTAGATATGAAAAGGAGAAGATTGCAGGTGGGATTACCCTGTGTGTGGTCAGGGGGGAGGCAGCCGCCACCGCCAGCGACGTTGTCGCCTCGCTTCCCCGCTGATTGTTTGCCTTTGAGCTGCCGCTTGTCCTCCTCCTCTGCTTCTCCTAGTTTCTGTTTGTCTTTCGGAGGCTCATCCTCCTCCTCGCTCTGTTTGTCTTCGCGCGATTTCGGAGGCTGGGCTTTTCCCCGGCTGAGCTCCGGCTCGCTGTCGGAGCCGGAGAGGACGACGCATGCCTGGTCCTGCTCGGCTGAGGGGGGTTGCTGAGGCCTGGGTGGCTCTGAGCCAGCAGAGAAAAAGAGAGAGAGAGAGAGAGAGAGAGAGAGAGAGAGAGAGAGAGAGAGAGAGAGAGAGAGAGATATGAAGATTACTTTATTGGCCGAGTTGCAGAGTGTAATCAGACTTTGAAGAGTTTCATTCCCTGGCGAGATATCCATCATCTGAAGAGTGTGACAGTGTGACAAAATGACTGCTGACATGAAAGTAAAACTCAATATGGCTCATTAGCGGCGTTATTAGCTATCATAAGTCCTTTACTGACAATTTTAGAAGATGTGATTGAGCAGAATGGATAGACATAAGCAGGGATGTGGTGTGTGAATGCATAAACACACCCGACTCTGTTTAGGAGGAGTCAGGGAAGCATTTACAGTGCACATAAAAATAAAAAACTCTTAATGTATGTTTTTTAAAATCATTGCTAACACACAGACCGCTAACTGAAGGTCTACACTGCTGAGGACACTCTAGTCTTGAGATCTTTGCTCGACAGCACGTCGGCAGAGACACCTGTCACCCCCTCCTCCCTTTCACCAGCTCTGGGATCAAACATTTGCCTCCAGAATTAATCACCTTCATGTCACATTGTTTTGTTAATTGCCCGCCTGCATCATGTGCAATCAAACCTAAACAAAATAATTGTCAGAGCGATTTGCTGCATCTGTGCGGCGCTCCAGCCGGGCGTTCAAACAGCTGATAACGGCGGAATGACAATCGCATTTTCTTGCTTTAAAAAGAATCGGCTCGCGGCACCTTGTGGACTGGCTATCAGGCTCGCTCTGCAGTTCCTCTCTTAAACCATTCATGTGGTTTTCATTCATACCAAATGTGGTAATTCTGTGAAGGTCAAGCAAAAAATCTAAGCCACAAAAATGTTAATGGATGCAAGGATTACACCTTTGCCATTCATAAGACTCCACATTATTTAAAATTTTACTTTTAAGTCGTGTTCTGAGGCGTTTGATAGCACTGATGTTTATTATCAAGGTAAAATCAATAGACAGATTAGCTGCTAAAAGCAAAGGAGGTATCTATTTATTGCCAAATATAAATGTCACTTTCCATCTGAGCAGAACTTCTTTAAGAGAAGTGCTATACAGTTTCCTTTCCCTACTTCCCTAGTTAAATTTAAATCATATCCTTTCACATTATTTGCTGAACTGAGGTGTGAAATCTAACAAGACAGTAAGTTGTGAGACTCGGGGACGCAGAGGGCTAATTAGTGATCCTGCCTCTCTGTGGCTTGTTTCTTCAAAAGGCCAGCCTCTAGTCGGCTCCCTCAAATGTCATCTGAGTCTCCGGGCTCCTGGCCCCGCCGCTGCCCCCCTTCGCTAACAAGCCGAGCGAGACCGCGGAGAGACGGCTCAATTTGTGTTAAGCTGTCCCCACCGAGGAAGATGTTAGCAGGGAAATCCTACAGGGCCGCGCCTCGACTTTACCAGTCAAGCCCCTTGTTTCCCCCCCCCAATCAGGGCCCCATTATGTCTGTAGTGGCTTGATAAGGCTCCGAAATTGAGTCTCGAATCCAGGCACACAAACACTACTACTATTCACACAAACACATTCAAAAAGCATGTGAACCTACGCACGAGCCAGCGGCATACGCTTACGAGGATCCACATGAAAAACAACACACTCCAGTAAGTTGAATAAAACAGGAAAAGCTTTTATTGCAGTCTGCAGGGAGTGAAGCAGCTGCAGCCTGTGACAACAGAAGAGGAAAGTATATAGAAAAATACTGTATATGAAACAGTTAAAGACTGGACTGGACTTTGTTGTTAAATGCTAAAAATCTGCACAAAAAAATAAATATAAATCAGGACATGGATAGAGTGCTAGCTGAGGTGTAGAGAGCCAGGAGATAACCAAATTACCCTCTTCCTGTATATATATCTCTCACAGTAGGTGCTGAGAGACAAATTGCTGGTCTACCGGTGAAAGAGCGGAAGGACTGAAAAAGCTGCAAACACAGGAACTCAACACCACGGATTCAACCCAGAAAATGGTTGAACAGAAGCTGCCTTGTTGTTTTAATGCTGCTAAATGAACTTGAGGAAACTGTTCAGACTAACCCACCTCAGGCTGCCAAACCCCGTCACATAAAGGAGGTTATAACAGATGACAGTTTGATTAAAAACAGCTCTCCATTACTGACGATACAGCACAACAGTGATTCAATTAAGTGTCCAATTAATGAAAGCTGTTGTTGTTTAACACCTGGATTTTGGTGAGTTCCCCTCCCTGCCGCACAGGATACAATTTCCTGTGGTAAAGATGAGAAGTGACGGCCACCGTGACTGAACAGGTGAAGCAAAGAGGGCCACCTACAACTTCAATATCGACCAGGAAAGTCCAAAAAAGACGACTGCACGTTATAAAACAACCACAGCTTCCCACCAAAATTTAAAAAACTGCAATTGTTTCATCGTAGCCATATAAAGGGTTTGGAGGATGGTGTCTTTTTATATCCTTTCAAAAAGGCAAAAACACAACGGCACATATCATTAGCTAAATACATTAGAAAAATGCCCGTTTAGGACTGGAGCACACGCTGCATGGGAACCAAGATGCTGTATCAGAGTTTAGGCTAACGTTAGCGGATCTGTCGTGCTCTCATGGGAGAGTTTGCACTACAGCAACTCCAAACTCCAGACCTGTGGGCTAAGATACAGTAAGGTTAGTCCTCATCCTCAAAGCTTTTTTCTTTTAGGTAAACATTAGCTGCAATACAAGAATAATGCTTCTCCTTATAGATCCATATAGATGTCTAGAACTAGTGAGAATGCTAACTTTTGCCTGGGACATGTAGCTTTAGCCTCACTCTTTTAGCGTGACACCATATATGTGGCCGTCAAGTGCATATTTAAAGACCCTAACAGGGTTTTCGTTTTAAAAAGAGTCAGCTGGAGAGGGAGTTTTCAAATAACTCACAGAATTAGTGTTAAGTAGCCAACGCTAGCTAGCTACAGCTGATAAAATCTGCAAGCAACCCTGACCCTAACCCGACAGTGGTCGGCCAGAAATGAGAGGCTGCTTTTGTTTACTTCTGTGTGAAAATGAGGACTCATCTACCACCGCTGTCGCTGCAAACTGCATGTGCAGTTCTGGAGTGGAAAGCTTTACAGACGTAGCAACAGTAGCTAAGGGAACGGGGCTTAGCGAAGGGTCAATTTTGCCATTTCTCTTTCCCCACATCAAGCTCCAGTGCCTTCCATCGAGTCATAAAAATCTCCCTTTTCTCGTCTCATTTCATGCATCTCATTCTGTTACATTCTGGTACAAACACCTCATCGTACAACAGACCAATCTCCTTCTGCAGCTGCTGCCTTGCTGTATTTTTGCCCTGCTGCTCCTTCTGTTCCTGTACTTTAAATAAGAAGCCCTGATGTCCCTGCATCATGTGTCGGTATCCTGCGATCCTCTGCAGCATGTCTTAATACCACTGACACAGCTTGTGACTCACAACTTTCTTTACAGTCAATGTGAGAAATTGTTGCTCTTGAAGGGATAACATCTCTCGTGTCACACTATAGGCTCTGACCTGATTATTTTCTTACATTTCCACGAGCTGAGGATTGCAGTGTTCGAGCTGAGAGATATCTCCATAAATACAGTTGTTATTTTTCAGCACACTCTGTCATTTACAAATTTAGCAGGTTGTTAAATTCCCCCGTCTAGCGAGCTGACACAGCCTGCTGCTGTGAATGCAGAGTGGCGCTTGTGACAAAGAAGAGAGTGTGATTGCTGAATAGTTATCAAGCATCTGCTGCAGCTGAGCATGAAATAGGAGGGGGGGGTTCTGTTAAAAAGTGTGTGTGTGGGTGAGTGTGTGGGTGTGTGTTTTCGTGACGCTTAAAGGCTGGGGTACTGGTTGTTTGAACTGTGTGTGTTTTAAGTGCACCATCCTCCCTTTTCAACGGACCGAGCTGCAAACAAAACCTTCAGCACAGCCAATATTTAATCTATACTTAAATAGAGATCCTATATTAGCATAAAGAGACCCGAGCGTCATTAACGCAGACAGGTGAGAAACTGAATGTGTTATTAATATTAAAAAATTTGCAACATGTCATACTGGATAACGCGTATGTGTTTATGGCTAAAATAATCATCCTGATTGAGACGTTCATGCACTTTTTCACCTACAGAGAAGAATGTTAGTGAAGTAAAAAGAGAGGAAAGAAAGTTTTCAATTGATTAAATGTCCTCATGGTAGCAACAGGGTTTGTACAGCTTTTTAAAAGTAAAATTCAAGCACTTTTCAAGCATTTTCAAGGTACCTAAACCTTCAAAGTTTCCAGACTCTCGAAGCCATTATCGATGGGATCGTTTCATGTCAAATACTAAAAGATTTTTGGTTTACATGAGTGATTGTGTCGATGATGAAACACCAGATTATGTCAAGCGTTTTTTCAAGGAGCACATTCGAATTCAAGGATATTCCTAACCTTGAAAACACAACGGTTAAAATTAAGCATTTTCCAAACTTTCAAGACTTTGCGCGAACCTGTAGCAATGAACAGCTCATTGCATTAAAAAGAAGCACTAAAACTAATGCTGCTTAAATATCACTGCGGCTGAAAGTGCATCGAATTTTGGGCTATTTTCTATTTTTTTTTTTAAAGCCGTCTGCGAGCTGATGCATCTCAGACATTTAAAGAGCATGGACCTGCAGCCTGCCAGGTCATAACGACTTCCCTCCCCTCTCTTTCTGCGAGATACAATCATAGGCTGTCAGAGATATCAGCCAGAGCCAGCTCAACTTTTCCCAACTTTGTGCGAGACGTCTGCAGCAATAGTAGGCGCCTGTTCACTCTCTCTCTCAGCTTGACAGGTGAGAATTATACTGTGTCCTTGTCATCTGCAGAGAGAGAGAGACAATATTCTCAGAGCAGAGCTATTTCAGACTCTGGCAAGCCTGCCTCCATCTTTCGCTATCACGCATCTCCATCTGGTGAAATCTGTAATGCTGTTCAAAAGTATTATGTCAACAGACTGCTACGATTGATATTGACGGGAAGGAAAATAAAGCAATGAATGGATTTCAGCTTCAGGTGCTTCCTTTCAAGTAGGACACGGAGGAACTGTTGTCTTTTTCTTAATGGAGACCAGTTTGTTTTGAAATCAGTGAAATGAAAGTTTGTGAATGAATAAAAGACAAAAAATGCAAGACACACACACACAGAAGATTATGTTATTTACTCGTTTCTTTATCCTACCTGACCTGACACCGGAAGAAGAGCGCGGGAACTCGCACATCTCGCAGTAAGGCAACAGGCTGCTGTTGGAGTAGGTGCAGGCCCCACAGCTCCACGTCAGGGCGGGAGGGTTGGGCTCCGACAGCTGCCGCGGGGCCATGAAGCAGACCGGGGAGCTGCTGGGGCTGCTGGAGCCGATCCCCCCAGCCGTCGACCTACGCTTCCCCCCAAATCGGGACCTGGGGCTCGGGCTGGGCTGTGGCGTCCGCAGCCTCTTCAGCTGGGGAGAGAAGTCCTGGTCGGGCGTGGCGGAGGCTCGGGACTTGTCTTTTTTCTCCTCCCTTTTGTCAGAGTTTGTTCCACCGCCAGTCGTCTCTGAGGAGATGGAGGGAGACGTTTCCTCATCTCCCGTTCTCTTCCTCTTCCTCTCCTTGCCGGCGCTCGGGGAGAAGAAGGAACGAATGTCGTGCTGCTTCTCTTTCTCAAACTAAGAGAAAAAGACGCAAGTTAGTTTTTATCACTTTAGTGCACAGTTAGCGTTCTGTAGCACGCATGCCGCAAATCTCCCTTTTGTTACAAATGTCTTAGATAAAAACACAAAGCAACATTTTTTTGATGCCAAGTAGCATCCTTGCAACACCGGAAAAAATAATGAAATCTACCTGATGACTAAGAATGAACAGGCACAGAAAAGCCTTTCACTCCTTCTTCTTCAGTCTGACAGTAACATCATTTTCAAAGGATCATTCACTTTGCACAGCTCGATCAATAGGCCAAATTCCTGCTGTTATCCATTGTCCATGCAACCTGTTCCCATGATCAAACACAACCTGTTACTGAATTTAAATACCTACTGACACAAAAATCACAGCTTTTCAGTAGAAGAAGTGCCCAGTGACGTAGTGACAAAATGGTGACCAAAATCGATTAAACTAAAGATGCAAAAATACTGCAGCCAATTGTCAGAAACCTCTCAAACATAAATGTTTCATATTTTCAGTGATCTGGTGTTGTCATGATACCACAATTAGTGACATGTTCAGCCTCAATCTTTGGCCAGTGAGGAGTTGGAGATGATTTAGTTTGTTTTTTAATTTCTAAATAATTCCTAATTGACATGAATGTGTTGTACTGAGACATCTGCACTCACTGTGAGCAGAGGTCTTACTAGAAAAGAAACTGGTGTCCGTATGATACGAGTTTATTCAGTTGGCTTTAGAGGATATTTGACTTTATTATATGTATGTTTCTGTGAGTCTTAGACTTGCGACTGCCTTGACTTAAGCGGTGATAAAAGGACGTGTCATTTCGGTGGCAGTGATGAACTTGTTGCTAATGTTAAATGTTTTGAGTGAGTGACGGCCTTTCGCAGGACGAATTAAGTGTTGGTTGATGCGGCAATTTAACTGGATGTTGGGAGAATCGTGTCAGCATCATTTAATCTCACAAACCTCAGACATCTTTCTCGATTACTGCATACAACTCAATCTACAAAAAGCAAATCTCAATTTCCCTTGTTATGCGTGACAAGGTCTTTATCCAGTATGCAGCTTTCTCCTTGTACCAAAACTCCTTCAGATAGAAGAGGACACTTTCCTTGTTTAATGATCTCAGAACTAAAAGAAAAAGTAAAATAAAACAATCCTTCACTACTGTTGTTTCGGTTGAACTCCTCCAGCTGACTCACGTGAGTGAAGAACACGTCGTCTTTGTCACTTCCTGTGTTTCCCTCTAGCGGCAGCGCCATCTCACTCGGCGTCCATGCGTCGGCAAAGTTGAGGAAGTCCCACTTGTCCTTGTCGCCCTCATCGGCCTTCAGGTATTCCTTCCTGCCATTCAGCGTGCTGCCGGTCACCGTTTCCTGAAGCACATGGCACATTCAGCTCAGTGTTCAGTAACGAGCAGAAGAAAAAAAAAATATTACTGGAATAATTCAGTTTTAATTACAAATCTTGACATCTGCGATTATTAATGTAAATCCCCAAAGCCTGTTCTCACATGCAAATCAATTTCACCGATGCTGCTAAGTTCATTCACGAACACATGCAAGTATATAAAGCTAAATATTTCAGCAGACAGGCACACACAGAGTTTGTTACTCTATCCTCCATAGATCAGCTGATCAGTACAAGAGCAGCATGACGTCACCCCTCAGTACCTTCCTATTGAGCATGGACCACATGACGGTGTCGAAGGTGCCCTTGGCGATGAGGTAGTGCACGTTGACCGAGGACGTTTGCCCGATGCGGTGCGCTCGATCTTCGGCCTGCTTGATGTGGCCGGGGTTCCAGTAGAGCTCGGCAAACACCACGTGGCTGGCGGCGGTGAAGGTCAAACCCTGGAGAGGACACACACACACACTCACGAACAGAAATATCTGAAATGGGACACTCCAGCTCACATCCAATGAAATTAAATTTGCTGAAATCCTTTCTTAATAGCAGAATATTAGCAGCTAATTGCCATATAAGTGCTTCAAGCACCTCTTATGTCCTTTGATTGGAAAGCATAACATTTGTGCACATATTCGACCACTCAGAATAACTGTTTATTAAGTTTGTTATTAAGAGCAAAACACTTTTTTCAGGATTTATTTCTACTTGCACAAACCTTGATTATGATTCACTGCGGCCAGCGACAGTCGTCATTATTATTCATATGCCCCAAATGACTCTATTTAGCCTGTTTACTGTTGCTTTACAGTTCAGCACGAGTTCACTTCTTCAGCACGTGTGTGTTCATAAGATTCATTCAGTTATTTAAATAGCAGATTCTGCTCGGAAAACGTATTATGTTTGTGTTTTATTATTGCGTCAGAGTGAGTTTACTTTATCAGTGATGGTGAGTCACAGAGCGTCCCTGTGTGTGTGTGTGTGTGAATACCTGACCGGCTGCCTGGATGCTGAGGACGGCCACCCGTGTCTCTGGGTCCGTCTGGAACTTGTGGACCAGCTGGATTCGTTCTGAGGACGGGACGCTGCCGTCGATACGGATATAACCAGCCTGGAAGAGCGGAGGAGCAGAGACAACAGAATATTTACTTTTTGTAGTAAAAATGACAGTTTAGCAACACTAAACCAAACGGCATTTTAGAGCTTTTGTGCTTTAAAGCTTTTATATCAACAATGGATAAAATAACATGTAATGTTAAAGGGATTGCTATCACCCAACTCTGCAGTTCCCCTCTCGCTCTATGGAACATTTTAGCCTCTTTTAGCTCATTCTTTTGGTTTGTTCTGGCCAGAAAACGTCGCTCCTATCATCTTTGTTTCCAGCCGCAGCAGGTAGCTGTTGCTGCACATTACCTGCCCAAAATTAACAGCAAAAAAGAGCTAAAAGGAGGCTTGCACTATTCAGGTGGTGTAGAGTCACGACTCCAAATGAATGCAAAGGATGAGCAAGGAAGCGTTTTATTGCTAAGAGGAAGAATGCGTTATATCTTCTTTCAAAAGTCACACGGCTGACTTTAAAATTCAACATGCTTCCAACTTTTAAGGCCAGACTAGCCAAGTCTTCTGTGCCTCACAGAGACGTGTCACGTTGCTGATCACAGGTGCACCAGCCTCGAAGCTCTCATCTGAGGTGCACCTGCAGATAACTGGAGGAGATAATGTAAGTGAAGTGACAATACTGGAGGGGTGGCATTGTCCGCCTCTAAAAAGCCGGTGCAGATTTGTGCTGGAACATTAAAGGGAGGGAGCATTAACCTGTATACTGTACGGTAGATATTTGTGTGAATGAACTCGCCACAGAAAGCAGATGAGCTGCAATGACTCACTTACAGTAAATAAAAAAGCTTCTTTGAAAGAAAATGAGAGCAATAGCAACAACACAATGTTTTGAACATTTTATAACACCAAACAAAAAGAGCAGCAGCTGCCTGTTCATTAAATCTGAACTTGAACTTGACATTCACTGAGCTGCTAATGCACCGTGGCGACCGCACTCTTTTGATTTGGGTCCATCGGTCCTGCAGAGCTGCTCGGTGGCCGACAGTAGGGGAGTGGGTTCGTACTGTGCAGCTCCCACATGTGAATGTAACTGTAACTGCATGAATATGAAGCAGAACCTCGCTGAGAAAGAACACAGAGGTCTGTTTGACTTTTCCTGGGAAAATAAAGGTCAAATAAATGTGCTCTCGGAGAACTAAGCACCCGCCAGGTTAAAACAACATCTCAAGGCCAAAAAAACATTCTGAAATCAAGCTGCTGTTTCATCAGAGTCTCTTGCATTTAGTGCACTACGTTAGCTATCACAACTTTATTAAACAAACCCTCAAACGAGTTCAACACCAGGTGAGAAATGGGAAAGCGTGGAGCTTAAAAGCAGCGGTAACGTCATGTGATTGGTGCACAGTCACATGTCTCTGCCGAGCTCCTCATCACAGCGCGTCACCTGTCGTTGCTTTTTTTAGCCCGTCGCTGTTAATTGGTGAGTGAGAGAGCGAGCATCTCACGGAGGAACGTGTTATCACACGTCGTACCGCTGCATAACATTCATCCCACACCTCCTCGACCTCTGCGACGCACACACACACATGCGCAGGCACACACTTGAACTCTTTCACAGGTTGCCAGCGCCGAGCTAAGACAAATCGTTTGCTTGTGATGACTTGTGTGAAATACGCCTTGGGAGATTAGTTGTGGAAGTAAAGTTTACTTTCTGAGAGAGAAAAAGTACAGTTTTCTTTCAAGAATGAGAAAACAATGCACACGCCCAGATGATGATTAAAATACACCTTAAATTCTTTTTGAATTGTGCTCCAAAATATAACTTGTAAATAATCTGATTATTTTGTACCTGCTTTACAATGTACACCTGAATTTAGTGTATATGAGGACGCTGCTAACATCTGCTGTACGGCCGAAGAACGAGCACAACTTGTGAGCTTAGAGCTCCTTACTCTAATGAGTTAATCACAGGATTTAACTGATAATTTATAAGTCAAACTCTTTGACATATCTGTGATTAACTATGGATTCCTTCTGGTAGGACTATGGATGAAGGAATAAAACTTTAGTATGGGGCCAATTACCTCTGGTTAGCCAGGGAGGAAGAGTAAAAGATGAATAAATTCTCAACATTTAGTGCTTCCAGGTTACCGTTAACGGGCAGTTTGGGTCTCAGCGGCTGTAAAAAACTTAATCTTAAATGGAAATGGCAGAAATGAAATATCAATCATATAAAATCAGTGCACCCCCTTGTTTCAAAGCGATTGATGGCGCAAGAATCCACCACTTGGAGGTTTCGGCTTTTTAAGAGTGCTGTGTTGTAACGGCTCAGAGCACAGGAAGCTGGTTTTCTGCCTGATCGTAGCTCACAAAAGCTCTGAAAACTGTAAACAGAACTAGAGAGAGAATTAATGTCTAGGTGACATGATGTTAAACTGACAGCTGCATTTATTTTGTCTTGTTCTAGCACCTCTATCTGGAGCTTCCCAAGAACCTTCTGAGTCTTTCAGCAGGTTTTATTTTACAAACCGGGACATTTCAGATAGACGTCATTAAAAAAGGTGACTGACAACAATGGAAGAAGTGGAGCTGATGTTGTTACTGATTTTCTTACAGGTTTACTTTGAGTTCTGGGCGTCGCTGCAGCTGGTCGGTAGTGCGTTTTCGGTTTGCTCCACCACGCACATTGTGATCTTTTATTTTTCTTTCTATTTGAGAGAAATATCTTGACAACATTTGGATGGATTGCCATGAAATTTGACTGACTGGCATTCATGCCCCCCTCACGATGAACTCTCCTGTTTCCCGCCATTATCGGGACAGAATTTACCTAAATACCCGCAAAATGAATAACATTCCCGTCAGCCTCAGCTGTAGTTCGGTTTTGTTACGTTAACATGTTTGCATTTAGTTTAAAAGCACCACTGCGCCTGAGTATTTGTTCTTATTGGAGTACCATGGGTTTAAATTATGCTTTTATAAACTTTACAGCTTTAAAAACCTTCCCACACCGTTGCTTACTATCCCTGCAACACGTTTCAGAAGATCCAGTTGCCCGAGGTTACCTTGGCCTCGATGACGGCCTCGGTGCAGGCCTGCAGCATGGTGAGGTGGTGGGCGAACACCAGGAACTTCAGCTGCTCTGCCTCCAGCATCATCTTAATGTAGTCCTTCACAGCTCCCGCCTGGCCACACACACACACACACACACACACACACACACACACACACACACACACACAGATACAGAAATAGACACAGATGAAAGAGAGCTACTGAATCCATCACTTCACTGGTCGACCACACACAGAGGAATCGGCTAGATCAGTGAAGAAGTCAATTAATCACAGCGGCATCCTTTCTGTGTGATCGATTCTCTATTGAATGCCAGGGATCCAGACTTTAAAGGGAGAAGAGCACACGGAGCGACTGGGGCGCATTTGTCAGCTCGCAGATAGTGAGAGCAAATCAATACATCACAACTTGGAGATATGATTGGTGTGTGTGCTTTCTTTCTTTTTGGGTTTTAGTGACACCAGATACAAGAAAAGTCACCTTCTGATGCGCAGAATTTACCCACAGCTTAATAAAGACAAAGGGTTTAAATAAAATGTCATTAAATTAGATTTATCAAGACTTTTAAAGCATTAAAAACTTACATATTTATACTCTGACTATCAGGATAAGAGTGTGTTTGAGTGGGCTGAGGAATATTCAGGATGTTCAACACAACTTTCAGACTGTTCAGGACTTGCAATAATAAATATTAGGCTGGTTACCTGTCACAAGTGACAGCTGCAGTCCAAAATTACTGCAGTAAGTAGAAGTTCACGTCTCAGCTATTTTATTCTGGAGTTATTTGCTTGGTTTATTCTTATGTAACCCTGTTTTTATTCATGCCTGGCATTTTTTTACCTGTTAGTCTTGTTTTATTTATGAAGTCAAATGGTAACAATGCTTTAAAAACATCACAGTCCAAATTTAACAGCATCTCGCTTGTTGTTTCTGCTGAAGCCTCCGACCCTGACTGACAGTGTGAAGCTAACAATCTGAAAAAAGAAAGCAGCAGAAGTGCGAGTGAGTTAACTGTACCCTGCAGGTATCCGTATCTATCATTTCACCGTGCGCTGCTGCCCAGCGATCACATCAACGTGTGATGGGCTGTGGCCGTTCCCGCTACCTTCAGCAAAGCTGGAGTGGATGAGCTGTACGAGCGTGTCATTGAGCATCCGGGCTCGGCTCATTTCAGAGCCCCGGGCCACAAAAGCAGCCGAGAATAGCACCAACTAGTGAGAAATACTGAGGTTTGATTTGAGTCAAACAGAGCCCTTACTAGACGGTTTTGGAGACAGGCCTTTCTCCGTGGTGTGAATCCCACCTCTATAATCTCCACACCTCCTGCAACATGACAACCTCTGCAGCCATCACACCTGCTCTGGTGGGAGAACCTCTGCTTTGCCTTGCTGATAATTAGCCGATGCGCCTGATAATGAATCTCTCCGCCAGGCCTGCTGACCCTGTTCTGATCTGGGGGGTCCTCATTACTGATGGCTTGGCTTCGCCGGCTTCCTTCCGCTGAGTTTAATTAGTGCACAAACTTCTCGGCTGTCTGAAGCGGCCCGTTAGCTTGCTTTAAAGTCCAGCATCAGAGCTGTCCTCTCTGGGTAATTGGGAGCAGATGCTTGGCGGGTAAAGCAATAAAAATACCCCAAAGGCGTTTGGCAGCTCAGTCGCCAGGCGGACTGGCAGGCAGGCAGGGGCCGTGATGCTCGTCAGAGTGACATAGATGTGTGAATCTATCACACCATTCCTCCCCTCTCCATGATCCAAAAAAAGAAGAAGGAACGCAGTTTTTTTTTTTCCTGAAGTAGAGAGAAGTGTGTCTGACTCTGAAAAACCAATAGGAGAGGAAATGAGACTGGGCCGGCTGTATCGGCTTTGAGGTGGGTGAGTGGGCGGGGTGGGGGGGCTTTGTAATGAAAGGAGGTCCAGTGTTAGGCTAAACTGAGCAGAAATCCAATCAGCAAACAACGGCAAGCACAAAAAAAAAAAAAAAAAAGATCCAAGCTTAGAGGCAGGCTGAGCGAGTAGCGCGTCGATGATTGCATTCGGTGGTTATCTCCGGTCTTCGTTAACCTCGGGGCGACGCTCCTCATGGCTGAGGGCGTTGGGCTAATTGAGAAGAATGCCAGCCCTCGAACATGGCAGATGATTGGAGAGGGGGATACTATATTTGGTGGAATTGTTTACTCAACTACACATATAAGAGACTGGGGATCTGCCTGTATTACTGTCTGTCTTACACGTGTTTCCACTGAGGAACTGAGGAAAATGTAAACGCTTGTTAGATTCTCGACACCAGTTGCTCTGACCCCAACCTCCCTCATACCGTATGCATCCGGCCACCTTCCCACATTGCTTATTTCTCTCTCATTAAAAAAAACCAAAAAAAAAAAAACCCGTCACTTCAGACCGAGAGCCGGCTGAGTTTCCATGGCAACAGCATCACAGAGATGCTATTTCAGTGCGGTGTGTAACTTTGAGATAAGGTGTAATCATGCCAGGCTGGACGCACCTAAATAATATCTCAGTTATAACTCCCTACTTTGTCTAAGTGCTTTCACTGGCGACCATTAGGCTCCGTTACCATGGCAATGCTTCCCCCCATGAGATCTTGCTGAGTGGTCGGCCAAGCGCTCTGAACATGATGCTGTACCCTCAATTCACCATTTCTTTCTTCAAACATGAAATTGCCTAAAGAAATGACATTCTTCAGACGATTTTTAAAGCTATTTAAGCTGTTCTGGATAATCAGGCAGCGTTCAGAGGAGTTACAGAGGTTAAAAACCTCTGGAAGCTTCACCACAGGAGCACATTTTCTCCCAGTTTGTGTGGCTATGTGAAGCTACAAGGAGTGACTTTACTTAAAATACTTTAAACACAACCACACCTGTTGTCAGGTGACTTATTTTCGTTATTCTAGTAGGTTACTGGCCAGACGCAGCTTACAGTTAAAAAGGTAAATGCTCAAACTTTTTCAGCCGTGCCCCCTTTTGAAAGCAGAACTATTTATTTTTTATATAAACTATTAAATAATGTTTGGGTAAATTAATGAGAAAATGAGCCAAAGTTTAATGTTATTTTATTGGAAAACTATTAATAAGAACATTATTTGCATGTTTGCATGAGTTAAAGAAGAAGTTAAAGAATAGTTCCAACATTTTTGGGAAATACTATTTAATGTCCAAGAACATATTTGTATTTTCTTGACTCTGGTTTTGCCTGATGAGCATTTGTTTTTCTTTTTACCACAGTCAAAACATCTGTCCAGCATCTACTTAACATGTTTTGCTGTCTGAACACTAAAACTTAAAAAAACCAAGGCTGCTTTTTCCGAGCTGCTGAAAAGTTAGCATTTTTCCCCGCTCGCTTGAAATGATGAAACGGAGAGCGGTGAAAGCTGCTTGTGTTGGATGTTGACTGCCGCTCATCGGCAACACGGGTTTGCCTGCATTAACTAAAAAGATGAAATATCCCTCTCAACATCTGGGTATTAAACTACTATGATGTCGTGAAAACACCAAAACCAACAAAGTGTTAGTCCGCCTCTAAAGACGTTCTGATTTCTCTACTCTGTTAGTGACACTCAGCCTCAAGCCCCAGTTTACTAAAACAGCTGGGTACTGTAGCATTTAGCTAATGTTACTTAAACAGGAGGAATCAGAGCATCTGTTGGGGACTATTTTCAGCTGTGGATTAATACATGTTTGGTGCTCATTTGGAGTTTTCTGGAGGCTTGTTAGTTGGATCCAGACAAATGAAGGTGCACTTCTGTATATCTAGCACCACCTGGTCTCCCATTACCTTGGCAATAGCTGTTTGCTTGTACATCTGTGTGACCAGGCCCATGACCTGAGTGAAGGGGTTGTCCGTGGCGGCGACCCCCGACCCCAGTCCCTTCATCAGTCGTTCCCACTCGGCGAAGCTGGCTGAGGCCTCCTGCAAGCAAGGAGAGCGCAAAGACAGTGAGGCTGCGTCCTTTATTTCTTCATCCACCCTTCTCCCTCGCTCTCTTGTTCTCTACTGTTTTTGAGATATAAAGGGCAAAACAATTAATGGTGCTGCTGGGTGTCCTACTTTCCCTGGAAGAGAAAGAAAGAAAGAGAGAGAGAGGGATGGAGAATTCCCAAGGAAGCCACCCCCTCCGACTCGGCTGCTGTGTTAGGTGGGTCATGAGCATCTCCCAATTATAGCCGCCTTGTGACAAGCCGGGGTCGAAGATGGAGAAGCAGCCGGGCTGGTACAATAAATCAAAGACGCCTCGCGTGCTCTCAAGGTGATTGGCGAGAAGTATTTAAGGCGGGAGAGGAGAGCGGCGAGGATCGCAGTGGGAGAGGCGGCCGGTGAAGAGCAGCATATGCTACCTCCTGCTCATAAACAAGACACGCAGGGAGGCCGTGCGTTTGTCGTCCACATGTAGGTTAGCCCTGTTTGTCATAAAAAACAGGACTCGTGTGAAACTTACTCAACTAACAGCAGGCCTCAGCACATTTTCTTCTGCAACATATTATGTAGAAATCTGACAAGCAAAGCGGCGTGCTGTATCGAATAATTGCAACTGAGTTTTCATGCAATAAACACTTATTATAATAACTCCAGTGTGCCTCTAATTTAAAGTGCTTCATAAGAGCGCTCAACCTCCTTGACTTTTTAAAAATTGTCTAACTTCAAACCACTCTGTCATTAGAGGTTATTTCGTGCCTTTAGTTAACACTCTCGGTTGAATTTGTCTGAATTCAGGCTGCAACACCACAAAATGTGTAAAAAATAAAAAAATAAATCAACAGGAACGAACACTTTCTTAAAGCGCTGCATATCAAACGATGCAAAACTGTGAACCATATGGCAAGCTGAAGGAAGAGGAGGTCCGCGCGTGATTAAGCACATACATACACATGATGATGAGTGTGTGTGTGTGTGTGTGTGTGTGTGTGTGTGTGTGTGTGTGTGTGCAGGGGGGGGTCGGAGGAGAAGGAAAAAAGAGTGAGAAACGGAGAGAAGCCTTATTAATGCGAGCACACACTCATGTAATGGAGGCAAGTTTCACAACTGCATTTCCGCTCCGGTACAATGAAAAGATTTTGGTGAAACATGAAAGCTTTGCACCATTTAGTGAAATAATTTGCATTTCAGTGGATTCAAACCTCGTCAAAGTCAAGGACGGTTGAATGAATAAATAGTATCACATTGCAGGAGCACAAAGAAGCGCTTCCTTTATGTTTTGTCTCAGATGTTTCGCTCAGCAGCACCTGCACAAACACAGTTATGACTGTCTCTCAGTGTTTATTTCTAATTAAAAGATTTCACATTCAAGCATTTCTTTATAATCTGCTGGGGGGGAAAAAAAAGAAAACCTGAGTGGCTAAACACTCCACCCCTGATGATATTCACTAAACCAACACTGACAAAAGGCTGGGGCTGAAACGGAAAAGGGCAGGAGGGGCATAAAAAGTGTCTGCTGTGGAAGATAAAAGCCGTCATTAGGGAGAAAATGAGATAGGAGGAACGAGGCCGAACTGGTGAGTGGTCCTGGTATACACATATATCGTCAGTTAGCAAAGCTATGCTTCAAAAGACGGTTTTGTTTGGAGGAAAATAATCCACCCAGTCTTTTATGTTTTATATTGTTCATATTTCCGTGCTTGTGGGAAACACAATGGCCGTCGCTTTTGGGCGTCTGGCCACTTCACACCTCCCTTTTTTCCTCTCTTAAAACCAGTCCACTTAGCTGGGAGGATGAAACGTCCGTCTATTCTTCTCAGTGGACAAATACCTGTAAAAAAATTAATTAATTAAAAAATAACACTCGCACATTCATCTCACGAACAAATCAAAAATAAACCCCCCTGTAAAGCCGAACAGCTACAGCCACAGCCAGCGGTGCTTTTTGTTTTCGCCGAAGACAAATGATCTCCGAGCTCATTTCTCGGATCAAAGCTGCTGTTTCAGCTAACTTGAGATAAGAGAGCAACTACAAAACATGACGTGAACTTTTCCAGCAGCTCTACATGCACGTTCGGTGGCCTAATTGGCACCACTATGTAGAAACACTGACCATATTTAGCCCCCAATTAAAGCGACCCTTAACATCGGGGTAAAAATCCTGCATCATCACTTTTCCGAGCAACTTCCTTATTGTTGTGTCATTCCTGGGATGGCGGCTCGGTGCGTAATTAGCGCTGAAAGAGCTCCTCCAGTGTTTCTTCGCTCCTGCTGATATGATACAAAATATAACAAAGAGCCTCTTAGTGGATGCTTGTGAGCCTGTATTGTTGCTCCCAGCGGGAAACCGACCCTGCGCAGCCTCGACACCGGTGACCCGAACGCAGAGAGTTAGAGGAGGCACACACTGACAGGCGCGCAGGCCGGGTCAAAGCCACATTAGCATTCACGTGCACGTTCACACGCTGCCAGCGAGGCGTGGGAGGCAGAAACCGCAACCATAACTTTGGGGAGGCTAAAAGAGATGCAAACACCTACACACCAAACATGACATTTACTCTACAAATACCCTGGTATCCTCTCACACACACACACACACACACACAGATCTCAGTGTATCTGGGCTTAGGCTGAAGGAGACTTATTTAATCCTAAAGCAGCAACTGTTCGTTCCAAACAGAAGCATCATGTATGAATGGATGAGTGGGCTGCAAACATCCCTCTCATGTGCAGCAGCATGACCAGTGTGTGATGCCAAAGGAATCCAAAGAAAGGATACATTTCGCTATTGATTAATCTGTTGATTGTTTAGACTAGACGTCTTCAAATTGCTTGTTTTGTCCAAACAATAATCAAAAACCTAAACTTATTAAGTTCACTGTGATATAAAGAAGCAAATCCTCACATTTGGGCTTCACGCAGGAACATTTTCTTACTCTTATCCTAAATCTCTCTCCTTTTTTTTCTGTGAGGTTTGCTCGTGCGACTGTTTTCCGAGTCGGATTCACCAAACTCTCTTAAACTGTACAAACTCAAAGGCTATCTGTTCCGCTCTGTCTGTGGGCAAGCTTCAGAGAGCCAAGAGGAGAATCTGACTTCAAGTCTGCTGTCAGAAGTCAGCAGACGAAAACGCAACAAACTCAGCAGTGTCAGCAGTCGGAACAATTAGAAAACATTAACGCAGCGGCGTGTCGTCAGAGCAGCGCCGCGCTGTAACAGAAATAAAGAGGGACTGCTTTGACGTGAAGTTAGATGCTTTAAAAAGGAAAGCGGTGCGTGACTTGGGAGCTGACAATCACGGAAATGGACAAGGGGATATTATACAGCATGATACACTGTCAGCTGTTATAATGGATCTGTTGTGCTCCCACTGACAGAGACTTGCACTAAGTCTCTGAAGTAGCTGTTGGGAGTAAGAGAACTGTATAAGCTGCCATGGCGAAATATGCTGATAGGAAATTGGCATGCAAGCGATGACAGTGGTGGAAAGTAACAAAGCACATTTACTCAAGTACTGTACTTAACTACAGTTTTGAGGTACTTGTACTTTACTTGAGTGTTTCCATTTCATGCTACTTTATACATTTCTGAGGGAATTACAGAACTTTAATAATATACAGAACAATAATTACAATCCAATAATATAATTGGAGGCCGTTCTGCATGATGAGTACTTTGGTACTTTATTTTGAAGATGATTTGAGCACTTTTTCCACCGCTGCATGATGAAGATGATATTTGACAGATGTTTATTTTAGCTGATTTTGCTGTCATATCTAAATTCATTCAGATTAAGGCAATCGTGATTCAGGCCCAATATCTGGCATTTTTCCTCGACTTCAAACAATTTTAGTTCGAGACGAAAGGTAAAGACAACAGCAGCAGAACATCAAATTGTGATGACTATAGTTCAATTAATCACTCCCTGTGTGGTGAGAAATATACATACCTGGAGGTAAAAGAATTTAATTTTACTTACCAGCGTGAATCTGTGGCATCTCCGGTAATTGAGGTGTGACACACCACTGGATATTTAGACACACATATTTGGATTTGTGCTGGGCATGTGTGAAAATGTTTTGTTGTCATTTATCATTCGGGAACTATTTTGATAATTAATAGTTTGAGTCATTTTTCAAGCAAAAAAAAAAAAGCCAAGCAAGTTCCTGCTTTGCCTTGACATGACTGTAAACTGAATATTTTGGGTTTTGCACTGTCGCACAGACAAAGCAAGACATCTGTCGCCTTGGTCTATTTATCAACTGATATTTAATCTGTAATGAAAATAACTGTTAGTTGCAGCCCTAGAAATGAGGAAACATGCATCACTTGTGTGTGAATGTCTGACAAAGGGCTACATGAACCTTTGCAGCCTCCTTAGGCAGGTCGAAGGGGATACGCTGGCGGATTTTGGGGGGCAGCTGACTGAGCACCTCAGCCTTGAGACGGCGGATCATGATCTGACTCAGTCGCTGGTGCAGCTCCTCCAGGTTGGACGCCCCGCGACAGTCCCACTGCCTGCGAGGCCCAAAGTACCTGCGAGAGAGTGAATGAGGGGTGAAGCTGTGGCTGCTTTCTAACCGAGAGAAACTTCCTAAGAAAACATACTTATTTACAGCACTGCCCTGAAGGAATAGTTAAACACATTTAAACATTCCCACCTGGGAGCTGCCCGGCACTACAACAGCCTTCCATCGTTTATCGCTGAGCAGCTCTGCTGGAGCACTCGGGGGATCAGTTTTTTGCTTAAGGGCACTTTGCAGAGCAGGAAACTATTTTGTCTAATGGCCACAGCAGCAGGTTTATCCCAAAACTCGCCGGCAACTTTCACAATTCATCAGCCAAATGGATTTTTAGAATAGAACTGGCCCTCCACACAAAGGCTGGTTATCTGCCATATTGGCTGGAAGTGTGGACAAACTTAACAAGCCACTGCCAAAGTGTGCTGTTTCACACTCCGGTATTTAAACTTGTAGTTGCTAAGGGAAGGGAAACTGATTCACTCCTTCTAAAATAATGCTTCTGCCTGGTTTGGGGATTCGAACCTGCAACTTTCCAGCTGTGAGGCTGCTTTTCTGTCTCCTGGGCTGCTGCCATTTCCCACAATAACTTCACATCACACTGTTTTGTGCCCCTCTCTCTGTGTGTGTGATGTTTTGTGTATTTGAAGAACGGCATTCCCCAGCCACACTCAGTGCTATTATATACAAAGTGTTATCATTAATGGCGTCAGGCCCATCCCCGACCGAGCTGCCGTCTTTGACGGACATCCAAAACAATGCATTTGATGTGTTTGTTCACACGTGTAACTGATCGTCACTGGCAACTGGCAGCCAGTTGGCACTTAAAGCTTGGCTTCAGTTGTGGTCTGGCTCTGACAACAAACCCTCAACTCAGCAGCACCAGCCGATCCAGACTCAGGTACAGCCCACCTTATCCCAGCAGACACTTGAAAAGAGTGAAAATTAAACGGCAGGTGAGAGCTACTGAAACTCTGCTAATTCCACTAAGCGATTAAGAGCATATAAATAAGAACAGACCAAACTTAGAAGAATAATTAGACATTTTAGGACATGTGCTTATTCGCTTTCTTGTCTGTACCATGTCTGATAGCTAGCTTAACTTAGCATAAAAACCTGAAGCAGGTGTGTCCAAAAGTAAAAGAAATCTGCCTACCAGCACCTCTAAAACTCACTTAATAACATGTTATATCTTGTTTGTTTAAACCGTTCAAAAACCGAAGAGTAAAAACAACAATTTGAGGTTATGTGCTGGACCATTCATCCTGTAATACCACAACTTGTCGTTTTCACACTTCAGGTATTTAACGAGTTTTAGCGTTGCTGGTAAGTGGAGTTTCCCACTGCTTCCGGTCATTATGCTAGGCTAGGCTAAGCTAACAGTCTCCTGGCTCTAGCCACACAATTAAGTGTGTTGAAGACTCACCTGTAATGGGCGTTGCAGTACTTCTTGGCGTAGTCAGTCCAGGTTCCGAACATCTTGGGGTAGAGGGCATCAATCTGCATGAAAAGCTGTAAAAAACACACACAGGAAAAGGACCTTAACAGCAACTCTTGTACTAAAACTACACATTACAGGGTGTGTATAAGTGTATTTTAGCTAAAGCTAACTGTGCTAATGTTACACTTTGTTTTAGCATTTACCATTGTCCTGTAATTGTCTCTTGTGGCCACACTGGCAAATTTAGCAAGTTACATAGTCTGGCTTTGAAAGAAGAAATAACATATTCTTCCGCTGAAAAGTTGAAATAATGAGCAATAAAACCTTATTTGCTCTGGTGTGAACAGCAGATCACGGTGCCTCGTTTTAGCTAATGTTAGCTAACTGTCAGCAAGTTAGCAAGTCTTGCTTTAAGTGAAAATTAAAATGACATATTCTCTTACATATAAGAAGCTCAATTAATGAAAAATAAAACTCAATTCAGTACACTTGATGATACAGTCTTACTTGGTCTCTTTGACCAGTAGCTTGTGGCAGCTAATGTAGCTAATGCTACCAAACGTTAGCCAATTATTGCTGTGTAACTCGCATTACTGTCAGTTTTAAGAGTTTATGACTCTTCTCTACTTGTGCTACTGTTACACTACATTTCATGTCAGAGATAAACATTTAAATGACTTTATCACAAAGGTTAAACAAAGAGTAAACACACTAAATCACCAGGAGACATGTTTTACCCTGTAGTTAGCCCTGCTTGCTTCATGCTAACACTTTGATATACACTTTAAAAGTAAAATACTATTTAATACATGTACTGTAACTGGAACTATGGAACAATTTCACCTTCACTGTCTTTGGAAACAGGAACAGAAAATACATTTTTTCCCTCTTTGTTTTTGTGCTAGCTAAGCTTAGCAAAGCAGCTGCTGGCAGTAGCTTCATTTTTAGCGCACTCATCTTACTCTCAGCAAGAATGTGAATAAGCCATTTCCACAAATGTCAAACTATTACTTAAAAAAAAAAAAAAAAAAGTTATTATAGTACATATCTTGTGCAGATTTTACCAATCTCCTACACCAAACTGACAGCACATCGTTAAGATTGCATAATATTTTAGCTGCCGCAACTTCTCACCTTTTAGTTTTTGAAAGCTGCACGCAATAACTCAAAAGTAGCAAGAGCTTTTTTTGGCTTTAAACACAGACCTTACCTGTGCTCACGATTAGTCTACTGTCACACAGTGCATCTTGTGTGCAATTTATTCAAGGTCCTGTTGTCCTTCGCCTAGTTTACCAGCCCTGTGTTGTGCAACCGCCTGGTTATTTGTGTCAGCGCCAATTAACCAGGTCAAACCGCCGTGCAGTCGAGACTGGGCCAAGAAAAAGAAACTGATTTGAAAATTAAATTAAATACGAATAAAGACAATCTACTAGACGATCTACTGCTGCTAAATAACTGCTGACAGTCATCAGAAGATCTCAAAATACTGATAAATCACAAGCTGCTGCCTTCTGTCTTCAGTGGACGTATGGTATTTTGAAAAGAGCCTTTTCATGCAATAAGTAGGTAAAAGAGTGTGTATGCATCACCACAGGTTGCAAACAAAGCTCCCAGAATGTGTGTGTGTGTGTACACACACACACCACATCCCTGTCAATTTTCAGTATTTCTGAAGTAATGACAGGTAATCATCAGCAAGGCGATCTGAATAAGCAGCCACAGTGAGAGCGCTATTCTAAATTCAGCGCTTGTTCAACAGGAGCTTTGCATTTTCCCCCCTCACACTGTTGATATAATAGGTGGGTGGAATGAGGGCACATCATGAACATTGCAGCATGCCCTGAGCTGTGTGCTAACTCGATGTCAGAGCCACAGTGAGTAATGATGGCAGTGAGGAGACTGGCACAGAGGCAGGGGACAGGGCTTATCAGGTTTATGCTGCGGATGATAAAATGTTATATTCAGTTTCAGATTCTAGAGGCAGAGAGAGGGAGAGAGATGATATCTAAAAACTAACCTCACCACTGCAGGGAGGCAATGGCAAAGACAGGATGGCATGTATCACACACACACACATATATATACCCCCGCAGCATATAACGCACACACACACACACACACTTTCTCGGTGATACACCTTCTCGAGATTTCTTACAAGCATTAACTTTCGTTCCATTTTGGAATTAATTAGCTGCCTGAATTTCATCAGTTAATTATCACGATCGGGTCTAGGCAATAATTAAGTTTTCCTCACAGCAATATGGCAGTTAGATGACAGTGGGATCCCACTCCTGTCTCACATAGGATGCTTTAACGTAATCAACACAAAACCTACGATGTCAATCTTGGATAACTAATTATATAGTTGGTTATCAGCTCGCTCGGTCACCCAACAAGTGCCTTTATACACTGAATCTGTAACACATATGAGCACATTTTAGAACTGATTTTAACATTTTATTAATAACCTTTAAGGCTCTTCGCACCAGATTAAATCGCTTTTGAAAACGTGTTTATATTTAGGCGTTTTTATCACCCTATTTATAATTCTAATGTTCATTTTAAATGTCTTTTTTAAGGAATAAGTCAACAAATCCCACGAAAAGACCCAAACCAACAATGAATAGAGCTCCATTGTCGTCTAAAAACTACTAAAAACACATCATTGAGCCACACGGTTGCACTGGGTGACATGTTCCTTCATCACCAAACACACACACTGTAGTTTATTTAGACTCAATCCCCAAAAACACCGTCCTGCTGCTGTAAATACTCACAAGAACACAGAATGTGTATTCATCCGCAGCTGAAAATAGTCCCCAATATATGCCCTGTTTTCTCCTGTCCTGCAAAAAACTACGTTGCCCAGCTTATTTGAGGAAATTACTGAGTTTAAAAAAAAAAATTAAACGATATATAAATTTGCGAGTGGGTTTTAAAGATTTACATCTTCAGTAGTAACGAATGAGGTCGGTGTTGAGTGCCACAAACACAGCAGGGAAGTCAGAACACAGTATTGTTTTTTTTTTTTTTTTGAATGTTAAAGGATGTTTTTCTTTTTTCCAAACTTTAACGTGGACCGTTGCTTATTTTGTCATAAATATTTAATTTTATAGACAAATACTTAAAAAGTTTTTTTTAGGGGCTTTAACTACTTTCTTCTTCTTCTTGCTTCTGTTCAGTTTCTGCTTTGTTTTGTTCTTTCAGTTATTTATATATTTGTAAAGCCCTTTGCGACACTTTTAAGAAACCATCTGTACAAATAAGTTATATTATTATCAATATGCAACGCAGAAACAATTAATTAAAGAAAACTACACTGCAGGTATTGTTTTTAATAATTATGGGGAAAACAGGGTTGAGGTTATCCTGAAGATAATGAGAATTATTCTCCAAATCAACTGCATAATTTGGAAATACAGTAAATAAAATCGACTACTAATACATACTTATTTACCAAGCCATCATAATGATCACATGAGCAACAGAAAAACATTGTAAAAGCCAGAAGCAGCGCTGCTCCTGAGGCTGGAGGGGATGCAGACGGTGCAGATGCCTCAGCACAGAGCTGCATCAGTGCCCTATCATTACGGTACAGTAGACAAACGGTACTTGTTATTGATACTGTATTGTGTCTGCACATTGAGGCTGTGAAAAGATTTTCTATCCACCAAGTCCACTTCATCTTCCGCGGCTGCAGTGATGGAATATGGCTGCAATCTACGGCTTCAATATATTGTATATAAAAATGATATAATAAATCATTATGGAGAGGGGAATGGCTCCGCCGCTCTCCAAACACTGTTGTCCTGTGAACAGCCATTCTTATTGTCTCTAAATTCAATAGTTCCCACCCCCCACCCCCCTCCGTGCGCTTCTTTTTATTACTTGTCTCATTTATTGCAGTGCAGTGTCTGTTCATATCGGGCTTTGTAAATGAAGTTTTTGCAACAAAGGTTATTGAAATAAGTCCGCGGGATCCTCGAGGATAAGTGATGCCGGAGAGAGTTAATTGACTTTTGGAACGTTGGATCTGAGTATAACCTTCTCCGGGAGCAAGTTACCATGGCGATCTACCTGCGCCGCAGAGTGAAACACCTTCGTGAGGAGCCAGAGCTGAGCCCCGAGTTAGCTCTGTGGCCTGTTAATCTCTCCTCACGAGTGTGGGCTCAGAATCCCTTTTGAAGCCCCTGGATGTATTTTTTTATAATCTGTTGAATGTGGTTTCTGGTATTTTGTCCACACTGTTCCTTTAAATTTCATTAAAAATTGCAAAGCAGGGTTTTGAATCTGCAAAGATCACGTCGTCTGGGAAGAAAACAAAACAGCTTACTCCACTCAAATGTGTATTCTTCTCCATAATAAATATTTCCCCACGAGGCACCACTCAATCTTCATTTAATCTGATTTTATTACCTCTTCAGGCCGACCCAGGGCCGGGGTGCCGGTGAGCAGGACGGCCCGCTTGGTGCTCTGAATAAGGGGCGCCAGAATCTTAGTCCGTGCTGCGTTCCTGGATTTGAGGTAATGTGACTCGTCCACCACGACCACGCCGAACCGCTGCCTGCTCAGAGCCTCCACCAGGGGGCGCGCGTCCGTGGTGAGCAGGCCGTAACCCAGCACCGTCACCTTGCTGCTGCTGATACCCCTGGAGGAACAAGGACACACACGCTTTATGATTATTTTCTTATTAACTGTTTTGTGTATGAAACTGCATTTGTTGTTTATGATGATTGTAGCACATATTTTCTGTTACATTAAAGCAATAAGGCTGGTGATAGTCATTAGTTCCTACTGAAGACGAAAATCTTTAAAAAAATAGTCATAAATATATATTTTGAACAGAAATTCCCTAAAACAGCTGGGCGCTGCAGTTCAGCAAACGTTACCCAAACAGGAGGAAATAGCACATTTGTTGGGGACTACTTTCAGCTGCGGATTAATACAAAATAAACTACAGTGTGTGTGTTCATCCTAAGGAAGGAACATGTCACCTGGTTTTTAATGGACGACAATGGAGCTCCAAGACACAGAGGAAGAAGATATATCAGGATATGATACACACACAAAACATCAGATTTGAGGATAATAAGAAAAACATAGAATATCACCACCTTTATCCTTTAAACTGCGACTGTAGTTCTTACAGTAGTCACCTTTAACACTGACTAATGTGCGTCAACAGCGAAGGACTAAATACAAACTCAACATCTGTTCAAATGTTCCAGTTTTTATTGACTCGGCAACTGAGCCCTCGAGGTAAAGTAAAGCAGACTATTTAAAAAAGGGTGTGTGGACTTGATAAATGTTAAAGCACACAGAGGAAGGCACACACACACACACACACACACACACACGGACACTGCCAGGCACAAAATGGGGCTGCAGGTTCTTCTCTTGCACTCAAAAAAATAAAAAAATAAAAATCCATTCCTGGGCTGCACTGCAATTTCTATATTTTCCAGTAGCCCTAACACAAACACACACACAGATACACAGGCACAGTCGCAGATAAACAAACAAACACAGCGGCGACATTCGGCTGCATGAAACTCAATAAGAATCTCAGAGAAATCCAAAACGTTTCCAGCATCTGGCAGCCTCTAATTCTTCACCTTGCCCACACACACACACATTTCCAAGCTGAAATAAAAACCTGAGGTGCCATTCATGTTCTACAAAAGAACAAGGGAGTCAAAATACCGAGAGGAGGTGCTGCATAATTTTTTCTTGCCTCCCCGTTCAGTCATTAACACATCCAGTTCAAGGACACGTTTTCCCCAGAAGGCTTTCACAACCTCTTTGCGCCTCATCTGTGATGTGAGGTGGAGAGGGCTTTTTTTTTTTTTCCCTGCAAGTCACAGATATAGAAAGTTTGTTTCATTCAAAAATAAAGAGAACTAGGGGAAAGTTGAGATGATAATAAAAGTAGCTGCTTTCAAGGCTTATACGCGACATTAGCTCACAGTGCACAAACACGCTGCAAACCCCGAATCAATATAAACAGCTATAAAAATGAGGCACATTTCTCTACGGCAGCAGTTTTCCACTTCCTGCATCGAAAAATTTCAGCTCTTGTTCAATATTGCAGACGTTGCCTTGACATGATTTGTCTGTCAGCGCTGTCAAACATCGGCCCCCATGCTGGCTCCTGACACCAAGGGACACTTTGAGATTAAATTGCCAGCGACAACTCCTCCGTCTATCACACCGCCTCACGTTCACAATATGTGACCGAGAGTGTGTTCGCTGTTTTTTATTCCATCTCTTTAGGTAAATTAGTACCACTGCACGTGTGGAAGCGGAGGCCTCGTAACAAGAGGCGTCAGACGCTGCCACACAGCTTGTTTTAAGGACAACGTCCCCCTTAAGTTCAAATAACGGCTGCAACCTTTGTCTTACATAATCCTATGTATGGTGAACATAATCCACAAGATTATGTACTTTGCAAAGATATCCCGAACATATTTATGAGCTCTAAAGAGACCTTGACTGTGGGTCCGAATGTGTAAAATTTGCCTTGAATTAATTAAAAATTAATCGTTTCAGTCTCTTTTTTAAGCAAAAATGCAAGAAAATGTGAATATTGCTGGTTTTCTTAGTCGTGTGTGATAATGAACTGTATATCTTTTGGTTTTGGGACTGTTATCAGACAAAACAACCTAAAAAATAAGATGTTATCCTTTTCTTTCTTGCTGACCATGTGACCTTTAACCAAAAGTAGTAGTTTTTTACCATAATCAGTGCTCTAAAGTATGAAATTCAGCATATTTCCCTCAAGGTTAGACTTTCTGGCTCTCAACAGATTGACAGAAGTGAGGCTTTATCAGTTTGCCAATATTAGCCTTTCATTAAAAAAACTGATATTGGCCAGTCAGCGTCATCCACAACTGATGTGAAGAATAAAATTAAGTTTGCTGATTACATATTTATTCTCTATTTGAGGCCCATAATCTAAATATATTGTAATAAGACGTTTAATGAAACTTAGCAACTAGCTGGTGAACACAGTGGAGCATTTAGCAGCTAAAGAGTGAGATATTTCCTCAAGGAGCTGGTGGAGACCAAACCCGAGCTAAAAGGAGAGGCAATATCGGACTTCGTCAGGTGGACAGAAGCATCTCTGCTGAATGTGCAAACAAGCAACTGTTTGTCATATGTACTTAAAAGATAATCATGTTTCAGTATTGCGTTTGCAGCTTCTTTCCGCCGCCCACGTCTCCAAAAAATAAGTTAGTGCAGACTTAAGGAAGTCAGAAAAGTACAATAAAATAAGAAATAAACTACATGTTATTGCATGCATGTGTAGCTGAGGGGGTTTGGAGGGATGACCTACATGGTGTGGCTCTTGTTCTCCACCAGGTTGATGTCTCCGGGCTGCAGCTCGGGGATCCACCTCTCCAGCTCCTCGATCCAGGGATACTTTAGGGACGAGGGCACCACCACCAGGAGGGGCCACTCCTGCCTGAAGGCGTACGCCACCGCGATGGCCTGCACCGTCTTCCCAAGACCCATCTGGACCGACCAAATCAGCACACGGCGAAGGGGGAGAAAAACAAGTCAATCGCGCACAGACTCTGCGGTAAATTGCATATGACGGCCGAGCTGATGTGAGGCCCAAGAGTAATAAGGTCTCAGAATGATTCTTATGTCAAAACCGATTAGGCACGTGGGAGTTCTGCACAGGGCTGACAAATTAATTTGGAAGGCATGCAGCGAAGTCCCGGGTTCATTTTTTATTTTTTGTTGTTTTTTTTTTGTTTTTTTTGAGGGAAAATAGATTTCCTGAGCCAGCAGTGAGTGTGCTTACCTCATCAGCGATCATGCATCTGGAAAACAAAAGAAAACAGAAAAGTTAATCAGATGAGTTTTGAGACAAGGCTGACCAGCAGGCAATAAATAAAACCTGGCTGGCTATAAAAAGAGTTTATAGTTTACATATAAAGAGAACAGCGCCTGCAGCACGAGGCCTCACCACAACAGCATTTATTCTGTTTTTCTTGTCCGGACATTCCTGGCTTGTCCAAGGGTTCGTACCAGAAACCCTCCTGTCACAGCCCGACTTCTCAAACCTCTCTGGCCACACAAAGTCACCCCCGACTCAGCTGCTCTTGGCTGTATTACAAATCTGTCACTTGTAATTTAGGTCTGCACTGGTGCTTTGTTTCAGCTTGAGAACTGCTGCTGCTATTCAATATTTATGTTGTTGTTGTTCCTGTTGAATATTTCTGTCTGATGGCGCCGAGTGTCTTCGGACAGAGTTTGCAGAGAGAGACTCGCCGTGTTTTGGGTTCATCCGGTTCCCAGCAAAATGAAGCTGGAGTTTAATCCCTGAAGTAAAATAATGAGAATATTTTTTGAGGAAACTGTCAAATCTTATGTCCTTTGTTTTTAATGATGTCTCTTTATGTATCTCAAAGAGCTACTGAAGCTGAACCTAAACCTAAGTCAGTTAGGACGGAGTGCAGCATCTTTAATTGTATTGACAAATAATAAATTAGGTAAATAATGATAAATAATTACAGATTATTAATGAAATTATACTTCACAGATTAATCTGTTTTTGTTGCATTTAGGTGTAGATGTGTTCTTTGCACTGATGCACTTTTGGTTTTCAGACTCAGTTTTATCTCGGGACCATGTTGCAATTAAGTGTAAGTCACTTTAACGTGTTGGTGTGTTTTGTTGATCCGTAAATAAATCAAACAACCTGTTCGTGGGCACAGATGCGAGTTAATTTAACGCCAGGCAGGCACTGTATTAAGGATTAAGCCCAATTTCAACATCAAACCGGTCGCCCCTCCGACTAATTTTAGAATCGACAATCGGCATGTCAGAAATTCTCTTGTGTGATGCGTTATAAGAAGCAGTGAGCTTGTTTTAATATAATTTTATTATTATATTATTAGTAGTATTTCACATGGTGTAGCTGCTGTAGTCTTGACTGAAATAAAACCTCCTCGCTGCACGTTCATAGCAGAAGTGCACAAAGTAACGCAGCCTTTCTTTCTTTCTTTTTTGTGTGAGTCGAAATTGTTAAGGTTTGAATAAACTTTATTGGAATTGTCAGTGGACAAAACCGCTCAGGGGCTTTGTGTTTATGTTCAGCGTGAGCACCCACTGGTCCGTGTGTGTTATTAACACAAGACTGAAAATCAGTGTTTTCCTCTCTGTTTCAGGTCGGGTTCACCTCTTTTTTTCCTGGCATTTGATAAGCGATTTTATACAAAGACGAACGACGACGAGGACGTGTTTACAGACTATTTGTCTAAATCTATCTTTATTTATCCCGATTCTTTTAACTCACATTTTTAAAGAGAGTAAGATCAGCCTGAAACTGAACCTTAAACTCGGATAAAAGTAACAGCTCACCTCTTGGGGGCTGTGTCTGATACGATATGTTTTAGCAGCTATACAACAGCCAACTAGTCCTCCCTTTACACCATACATTATAAAGGAACAATGAAAGCGCGACACATGCCTGAGCTGACGTTGTCCCCACGGAGAAAGTGCAGATAGATCAACCTCTGGTTCTCTCTGCCCAGTGGATCTGGGCCTATTGTCATGACCTTGCTTATTCATAAATGCTTCCAACATCATGTCAGAGCAAACAGTGCAACAGAGCAGCTCTGAATACCTCAGACACACTCTCTCATTATTCTTTCTCCTCCTCCCTCTCCACCTCCTCCTCCTCCTCCTCCTCCACCTCCTCCTCCTCCCCCCATCTCCGCCCCATTTCTCTCTTTCAGCTGAGGAACATGATTAATGTGCACCTTGCCACTGGTGGTTTTTCTAATTGCCAGCACACCGGCCCAGTCAGCGCAATGCGCACACGCACACACACGCACACACACACACACACACACACACACACACACACACACACCGGTATGTGTATGTGAAGAATGCCCACAAAAGAAAAGATATGCAAAAAAAAAGCAAAAACACACGATACATGTGAAGTGCACACACAAATGCGAGCACATGTAAACGTACACACACACACACACACACACATATGTGTTTGCGCACGCACCCACCCACCCACACACACACACCCACACTGGGGAGGCAGTGCGGCTAGGGCAGGTGCTTGCCATTTCTCAACACATTAATCATCCTCCTTTAAATAACCTGAGTGTCGTCTTGACGGTTTGAGACTGCGAGGATGCTGCAGTGCTGTTGCCTGACAACGACACGGTCCCCGTTGCCCCGTCTTTCTAATGTTATCTCTGAAACCCACAAGCCCCAAAGTGTCAGGAAATGGGCTCCCCTCCCTCCCGAGCTGGCTACGATGATTTGATGGGTTTGACCTCTGCGCGGTGATGTGCCGTGTGGCCCGGTGTCTAACCCCAATCTTCTAGCCCTGTTAAGGTTCTCTTCTGAGGACTGGACCTGCAGTGCGCTGTGGTCAGGGGAAAAACCGCTCAGTGGTTGGACGCCGCACAAAAGGCTGACTCGAAGGGTGCTACAGTACGCCGTGCTCGGACCCAGCAGGATCTCACACGCCGTTATGGGTTCAGGGTGCAGTTTTGCTGTATATTGTATATGAACTTAAAAAAGTAGCCTTTAGTGGAAACAGGTTTTGGCTTTTTTTCCGACTTGTAGGAGATGGAGGAGGATGTTTTAGTAGTGTGTGCGACTTTAAAAAGGAGAAACCCGAGCTATGTGGGGCAGTACACAACTGGTCTTTTTTCCTGACTTAAGCACACCCAAATCTATCAGAGAGCTCTTTTAAATTCTATTTTTTCAGTAAATAGAAAAACAAACAAAAGAAAAACTTTTTGTACTTGCTGGATTTTGACAATAGTTACACACAGCCAGGCTCCCTTGTTGTGCACCATGGTTTTTCCATTATTTTTAAGCAGCTAGGAGTGGTGGCGACAGCTAATGGCTGCCGGTTGTCGTGAAAGGCAACGCGGTTTCCAGCACGTGACGTTCAGGTGCGGTGAGACTATTTGACTTTTGACAAAAGAAATAACACAAATGAAAAGATTAATTCCTGAGCAATAAAACACACCACTGCTCATTTGAGTACTGCTACAGTCAGTCTTACTCGGTCTGTGCTTATTGTGGATAATGTTTGTGTACGTTTGCTGACTTTATAATCTTTCTTTACTTGTGCTGCTGCCACACTATGTTTATCTGACATGCTAAAAGCATGGCAGAGTAATAAAGTCAGCGAACTCATTCAGTAAAATCAGTCATTCACAAAAATAACCGTCTAAAATTTGCACCATAAGCTACTTGTCATACCAGACCAAGTAGGGCTGTAGCAGCAAAACTCCTGACTTTTCATTTCTAAGATCGTCTTATTTCTTCTTTTAAGAAGTGGCATAGCCTTGCTTTAAGTGTTTAAACTTATATCCTATGTACAACTAACTTATATACTCACTATAAATATCAGTCTCACAGCCCACAGTGAATATAATATGAATATGTTGCGTTATGGTATGTAGGTGTTATGTGACTATTCTCTTACATTAAGGCCTTAGATGAACCTTGATACTTTCTTTGGCTATGTTTTAATCATAATCCTCGTCGTCCTGCGTCTATTACAGTAGGATATAAATAAAGATGTATGGCTGTATGTTGCCTTTGGCGCTAATGATGCATCTACTCAGTTTCTTAAAATGATAAATTAAGTTATCATACTTGTTTAAAGTGTTTCCTACCAGAATAATTCTTCTCTCTAAAACACAAACTGACCCAGCAGGCTATAAACTTTATTTATCACGTGTAGCCTCTATACTTTGTTTCTATAAAAACCTCTTCTTTACGTCCTGCGTGGATACTATCCAAATAATGGAAAGTCTGCTATTAAGGCTACGTGTTACTGATGGTGAGCAAAACTACATTTTTCATGCTGTATAATAGAACGCATCTCCTGCCGTCTTCACAACACAAAAACCATAACACCCTCTTACATTAAAACCTTTGACAAATGTCAAGCTTAATTAGGAGGAAATGGAATTTAGAGCACCTTGGAAAGTAAACAGGAGAGACATTTCCTTATTTTTAAGATGATAGTGGACCCAGCGTCCCTCCTCAGATTACCTGCAAATTACACGTGACTTGTTTTGCAAGAGCTGGATCTCAGTGGTGACCTGAAACTGATCTGAATTAACACTGTGTTGACTGACGAAGGTTCATAATAGTAGACACGTACGCAGACAACCCGAGCACTGCCTTTGCCTATGATGTTAAACACTATTGCCGTCAAGCTAGGGGTCAGGGTGTTTTTGGCTGAAGCAGGAATAAGGACGGGCAAACATTATGTAACTCTGGCCAGCAGCTGTCCGAGGCAGGCTTTAATATCGGTGGTGAAAATGGGATTTTGTTGTATCTACCCATGTGTAAAAATACTAGGCTACTTGTAAATACTTCTTGGGCACTCCACTGATTTAACACATGGAGATCAGATGAGTTTAGTGGTCATGAGGAGCGCTGCTCAGTCTGTGAAAACAGTTTCATAATGTCCTTCTAAAGTGTGGGGGAAAAAAACTAATTTATCTTACATGGACGGACTTTCAACAGGGATATAAGTTCAGCTGTACTCCCAGTACTGTAGCTTCCAATGTGCTGCTGAACAGCCCTTATGATGTTATGGAACCACTCTGTGTCTATATGATGAACAATACTTATGGGCCAGTACAAATGTAGTGTAAATGCATCAACTTGTACGTGTGCAGCTAGATGCTCTGTCTCTGGAAAGGACATCTCTCAGTAATTTGACCATCACAGAGAGAGGCAACACAGTCTGCTTATTGATCCCCTCTCGCACCAGCAGAGCAGAACTTACTCAATAAAAGCACAGGCAGTCACTTACAATAATATTTTGGACAAATCAGAGCAGGGCGGACATACAGTGCATCATTACATGTCAGAAAAACACCTTAATGGAAGTGACCAAGAGGTCTTAATGGATGTACTTTTACACCAAACTGGTAAATTTCTGTTTTAGAATAGCTGATTATATACAGATGTCAGCACTCAAATGGCACACTTCTGCCCAACTTTCCAAACAATACAATCAACCACATCTCATGGGTTTTTATCGTCGTACTGTAGCACAACTTTCCCACATTATCCCTCATCTAACTCCATAAAATTCACTCAGCCTCCTACACACACCGATACAGCGGGCTCCGTAAGTATTTGAATTGCAACAACATTTGATGTTTTGGTTCGGTGCTCTTGACGCTCTGGATGTGAAAAGACACAATGACTACGAGATTTAAAGGAAAAATCCGCCCACGGATCCTCCCACACCGTTAGATAGCCGACATCAATCTGTGATGTTCACTGCATTTCAGGAGTTATTTCATAATGAAGGGCTGCCATTTATTTTTTTGTCTGTCAGCCCGCCTCGTCTAATTCCACTTCAGGTAGTGATTTCCTACATTTCCCAGAATTGTTACACTCCTTCCTAAAAACCCAACAAGTCTGCAGCTGCAGTGCATTCTGGTCTATTCAAGGCCCTCGCAGGGAGAAATATTGTTATTTCTGTCTCTTCTACAATGAGTCCCTGTTGAGTATGAGGGAAAAAAGAGGCTGCTGCTTTAATTCGAGGCTCTTTTCCAGGATATTGAATGACCAAATAAAGAACAGCAGGGTGCCTCAAATACATAGAAAGATCAAGATTACTGTCAATAAAAACGATCGTCTTTAGCTTGTAATCATCTTTACTGTCTATGAGGATACAGTGGGTTTAAAATTACAAACAATTAGTCACTGAATTATCTCACATTACTGCTTTTATAGCACACAGCAACCAGGCTGTGGAGAAGATGGTTTTCCAAAATGGCTTCATGTTTATATGCTAATAGATTTTAGCATGTTAGCATGTTATTATCTTGTCAAGGAGCACATCCCGTTACGCTACGTTACATAAAAATAAAAAGCCCTGTTCACGACGACAACATCTAGTGTGATGTTCGATGGATGTCCTCACTGTGTGGAAGCTGGTCCTGGATGCTGTTAGAGGTATAATCGGATCTTACTTTCTCCTTTATCATACTTGCTCCTTATTTAACGACACGGTCTTCTACATGGCTCATCAGCTTGTGAGGATGCTGACTTTTTGACCTGGAACATCTAACAGCTTTAGCCTCAATCTCACACCACAATGAGAGACCCTTTCACAGTGCTCTCATATGAAAACGAGTCAACTGTAAACATTAAGAAGTCAGCCAGAGACCAGACTGGAGCTAATTTAATAGCTAGCTTAATTAGCTAGAAAAATGACTACAAACTTCCAGTGGTAAACCTGCCACTGTTATCATTATCATCAAAAAAGAAAGCTGTTGGAAGCCACCTTCTTTTCTGCTATTTTGTGTGAATGTGAGGCTCGGCTTAAAGTGTCTCTAACATCTATTGAGACATTGTACGTGGCCGGGGTGAAAGCTTTGCTCGGAGTAAAGACTCCAGCTTATTAAAGGCCGGGCTTTGTGATGGAGGTGACAGATTATATCAGCACTGGCCGGGAAGAGATGATAAAAAGGGTACTGGCATACAGAATATAGTTATTGTAGGTGCATAAACTGACTAAATAAAACATCTAACATCATGTCAGTGCTCATTCTATATATAATGCCACTTCTGCTCGTCTCTGGAGAGAAGCACTGCCCACGATGCTCTTGCTGTCAATCGACTGAGGTAACTGTCCACACGGTGCAGCCAGAACCAATTGACTTCTGACCCACCCGTGTAACAAAGCAGCGCCTTCCCAGTGTTCCTGAATCAATATGGCCGCTCTGCGTCACAGCAGTGGCGCTCAGATTGGCTCCCCCTGCGCTGACCTTCTCGAGAACCCCAGCGTACATCGACTGGTCGGGGAGGAGGCAATGGGCAAGTCCTGTCCAGTTCCTGCAGCTAATGCTCAAACACGGCCAAACACGTACAGACTTAAGGGCAACTGGGGATCTTCCCTAGGCTGGTAATTGATTTCAAAGATACAACCTGGACTCTATCTGACCTTCTGAATTTAGAATTATATTCGCATACACTCCTTTTACTGGCTTCTTGACTCATCACAACATATCGCAGCTTGGTTGGAAATCAGAGTTTTGGGACTTCCCACTTTAAAGCTCCACATTTCTTGACGTGTTTTATTGTTTATTAGTCATTTAGTCTAGTTTTCTTATGTTCTGTGTTAAGAGACAGATTTAAAGTGATTTTTTAAAAACTAAATATAAAGGTCAGCTTGCATCTTGCACATCAGTAATAACATATAACGTTTGCTAACTTTATGGGTCTTTGCTACTTGTGCTACTGTAAAGCTACATTTTAGCATTTAGCATACCATTATCCCGTTATTGTGTCTTGTCACCAAAGTATCACAGTCTCTCACTTTAAGTTTACATTTTCTAAACACCTTGCCTCTTCCTGTAAATGGCGGTGACAGATGTGTGAAGCTTCTAAGTGCAGATACAAGAAGCTACTTGTGTCCTTCTATGTAATGCTCAGACAATAGGTTTGAGCTGAAAGCATCTTCATAGCAATAAATCAATATTTACACACTACAGAAGTGGAGAGGAAGGTAAGGCTGCAAACACAGGATGGCATAAACCCAGAGGGGGACTAGACTGTTCTCAAATGGAGCCACTCATAAAATACTCATCTGTTGTTATTATGTTATTACTGATGTGCAGGATGCAAGCTGACCTTTATATTTAGTTTTTAAAAAATCACTTTAAGTCTGTCTCTTAACACAGAACATAAAAAAACTAGACTAATTGACTAACAAACAATAAAGCTGTGATGCAGCAGCACTGCTTACCGTCCATTCTTGGATAAAGCAAACTCCACTCCCTCCCTTTGGAAAGGCATCAGGCGCTGCAGGAGCTTGTGAGGAAGGCCTGACAGTTGCTGCGACCATCTTGTGTCACAGCAAGAGGTCTGTAGGCCATTATCATCCATTTCCATTAGTAAGTCCTCATCAGTTTCTCGGCCCTTGCTCAGTCAGCCGGCTCTGATTTTAGGCTGGGAAAAAAAACCACATTATTAAACCGAGATGTACATGTGAATGTGCCCCTATGTAGGCTAGGCTCAGTCTGAATTTGTGAATATTCCCTACAGCATCTATAACACATTAATGAGCACTTCTGTTCATTGATTGCTGATTTAAACATGTTTTATAATAATGGTGAGAAGCTTTCCTCTGCTGCCTTCCAGCACTGACAGGAATGCCATTATTAGAAGCTGGATGACGCAGTGTAGTGGACGGAGAAAGTCTGAATTTTAGGTGAGATGGTAGAAGTTGCTTGTCTCAGCCGCCCCCAGTTACAGCAACAGCATCTTTTTTTGTGTGTGTGTTGCCTCACCTGGCCCTGTCCTGGTCAATCCAGGCAGACGTCTCTGCCTCTACATGTAATTACAGCTACACAAAATCATTGTCTAAAACAGTAACAACTTCCCATACGGACAGTGCTGTCCAGACAGGAGTCAGAAAGCAAGCTGTGCCTGAATTTAATGCTAAAAGTCATATATTTTTTCTGTTTTTATTAATATGTAATTGGTTGATATTATATAAAAAAGATTTATCATTGGGGTAAATTTAGATTTCCACTCTTTCTTTAACGTTAACGCCCACTTACTGTATTAAAACCTCAATTACACGTGATGCATCTTCTCTTCAATAACTGTGTGCTCCTTGAGATGTACTACTCTGTAATAACAACAACCAAACATTTCATTTGATAGCTAATTTTTCACCAAAACCACCTTACCGAGGCTAAATGTGGCTTTATCTGGATCTAAAGAAGAAGTTGGCAGGTTAGGGGCCGAAAACAACCGGAAAAAAAACAACCGAATATACAAAGAACAAACTTAAGAGTTACCTAAAGAAGTAAGGATGCAGCCGGATGTAGCGCATCCATGCTAGCTTGAGCTAGCAGCATAAACCGGAAGTTAAGAGACGTGCCTACAGAAATAAAAGCACCACTTGTACTTAAAACAATAGACTATGGAAACGCTCACTTTCATAGGCTAATTAGCTGTATTATTATGAATACTGACACCGGACACACATTTGTGTTCGTATATGTCGCATATGATACCTAGCTACCTGGCTGCAAACGTAAATATTGTATGTTTACGTTAGTGTGTGCAGGAGCGATACTCGGTCACATAACATACATCCACGTTGTGTTTGTTACTGGTGTACGCGTGGTTTGCCTACCCCCCGGGTGAGACAGCTGACCGAGGCGCAGCGGTCAAACGGTGTTTAAAACAGCAGACTGGGCTGACACGTTGAAAAGTTTCGCGGCAGATTCGAGGTTCACTCGATTTACGTCGCCAGGCGTCCGATCCGACCGCAGCACGTAGCTACCAACGCGAATCCACTGCAACTTCCTGTCACTTTATGATCTAATTTATGCACAGACGCCTAAAAGTATAAATACTTTACATCAGTGTTAAAGAGATATGCAAGGCTAATGACGGAATCAGACAAACTGCGTGCGTGCGTGCGTGCGTGCTGCCATAACGCAAAAAAAATCCAGCATCGACAAGACGTGACGTATTCAACACCCTACGTGTCTAACGTGGGGAGCTGACGCACTCTCCCAGCCTGCCGGACTCCGCTGCCTCTCCTTCCCTCCGCCACTGACACTAGCTACTTCACCCTCGGTAGAGACTACGGCTGTGCACCGACTGTAAACCAAAGCGGTAAGGCAACATTAGACATCTGCAGTTCATCTGCCCAACAGTTACCGGTTTGCGAAAAAAAAAACCGTTAACCGGATTGTTGTAATCATTTAACACGAGCTAGTTAGCCAGTAAACACCTCTCTTGCTAGTGCGTGACAGCGCAGAGCGCCGGTGTTTGGCCGTTTTCAAGCGTTAGCAAGCCACCGTGCCAGGTAATAATCGTTAGCTTAGCCCCGACACGATCCAACGCCAAATGTTGCTCACAATGTCGCCGTGCTCCTCGGCAAAACGAACGTACACACATCGCAAGCAAACACCGTGTACACATTGTAAGCGGCCACACTTCAATTCGGCGTTCGTCCGAAAAACCAAACAGCAGTAATTTAAAAATACAGCACAATTCAACAACTTTTAGGCCTGGTTCGACTGTTTCTCTCTGAGTATTATGCGGCAATGAACAGTGTGTACTAAGGTTAACTGTTAGCCATTTCAGCAACTTAGCTTTAATTGAATTGTTGCGCTGCTTAGTTAAATGTCTTACCGGCCGAATTTTAGTTACATGCATTAATTATCAGATCGAAGTGTCAAATGTTGTCCGGGGTTTGTAGTTCTGCCGATGCGAAGGGAACATTAAAATTGCCAATTTTGTAATGGAGTCTGGTGTTGCGGACTCGCTGTGGAATAGCGAGCGAAAACATTTAAGCATTTAAGTTACATTGCTCTAAATGATTAATCAAAGCTAATGCATTTACTTTCGATTGATTCTTCACACCTTCCCCCAGTGCTTTAATGCGAATCATGGTCTCCTGTCTTTGTGGTACATAGATTGACAATGAGACATTTTCTTGGTCGATGCGAGCACAGAAAAACTAGTCACGCTAATTAATCAAGCGCCCACGTATTAATAAATGACATATACCACAGAACCGAACCAGTGTTAACCTTAAATAAGGGCAAAAAGGGGTTTAATGTTGTATTTGGATTTCCAAATAAAATGTATCAACGCCATTATGAGTGAAATTAGCACTACAAGACTTGTCACAATTATAAATATGAATCAAAATGAATGAGTGGTGCACACATAATCAACCACAGGCATTTTCAGAGATTCTCATGTTTATGTTTCTATGTTAAGTGTGTAAAATAGATTTTATAAAGCCTTTTTTATTTGACAGTATATACAGCAGTTTAGTACAACACCATTGCTGTTTTCAGAGAGATTATAAAAGTGGACAGTAAAACCTGACTTGAACTAGATTTGTGCCAGTAAAAGGCCATAAATCACACACTGAATAACTCATTTTGATTCTTGTTTAATAAGTAACCCATACCCCACTATAATTACGATGCACTAACCCAGACAATTATCGCCTCATGGACTTGGTAGAGAGGGACAGAGATGGCAGTGAAAGCTCACAAGTTGCCACCAACTGAGGCTGAGCATCACGACGCTGTATCCTTTTCATTAAGGTACCAGCGGAGCCTGGTGGGTGGAGAGTGGATGCTGGTTCAGTCCCTCCAGCTGCTGTTTTAGAAAGTGGCAATGATGTGTTAATGTTTGCAGGGCTGGCAACTGTGCTGTCCAGCGATATGCTACATATATTAAACTCTGACACATCAATTTGGGCAATTGTGACCATAATTAGTCCATGTTGGAGTGATATGGTGATTGCAGATAAATGTCAACATCTGTTGTTGCATGCTGGGTGAGGTATAGTGCATTAGGAAGTGGTAGTCAAAGAATAGTGCACTAAATCATTGCACAAATGCTCTCTTGTGGCACACCCCTCCAAGGCTTAAAATAAATGCTAATAATTGTCTGCTAAAACTGTTACACCTGCGGCAGCTCGGGCCGCCGCAAGCCGCCACTCTGTTGACCATTCATTAGGCAGGTTAGGGCGTATTTGGAGCTGATGACATTATCAGATATTGAGGTTGAGGGTGGTGTGTAATAGCGTTCACCAAAGATGTGGCCCGGCGACTAAATAATTCATCGCCTTCCAGGGGGAAAATCTCTTTCCTATAATATTTGGTCTGGGCCATTAAATAATTCATCCGCCTATCCATAAATTGTTTGTTCAATTGGTGACCTTTTCATGGGATTAAGGAAGCACAATAATACATTCTTCAGAGACCTGGCATAACGAATGGTACAATTATGAGGCAGGATTGGATCGGATCGGTTGGTTGCTAAGTGACAGCAGGAACTTTTCCGCCCACCGTGTTTGCTGTTAAAGTCTGAGTGACTGAAAGGACAAAAACAATCACATTATGGCAGTCTAGACATCGGCTGCGCGTTAGGTTTGGGTGCATGTTTGTGACTTCCTATGTCTTTGACAGCCTGTCAGTCACTTAGTGATGAAAGTAGAATATTTTCACAGCGAATTATCACCCCTATCCATGCTGTCTTTGGTGCATGCACAGAGGAGACAGAACACTTGATCTTTAATGAAATAAACAATCCAAGTGAGTACTGGTGCAGGCTCTGACCCCTTATTGTTTTTCCTTTTTAAATCCTCTAAAATCACAAGATGAAATAGAGGAGGTTAGGGGTGCGGTTTGATCATGCACAAGCAGCTGCTCATCTTCCTCATGCAGCCAGTGTATTGTTTTCTAAGCTAAATGTTTTATTACAGTATTTCACTTCTCTGCTTCAGTAATGGGTGGTATTTCAGGTGGTGGCTCTCTCTCTCTCTCTCTCTCTCTCTGAGTCAGTGGGATTAGCTGTAGCCTTGTCTTCTCGTGTGAAAAGCAGGGTGCCAGCTTTAATGGGAAGGTAGCCCAGTGAACAGCTCGGCCTCTCAGCGGCTAGCGCCTCCCCATCGACTCTCCACCTGGTCCGTGAGCACCTAGCTGGCCACAGACATGTCGATCCTGTCCCCTATCCTCCTCTCCTCCTCCTCCCTGTTTGTCTCCTCTCTTTCTCCTTCTGCTTTCTTTTTCGGCACCTCTGCGCTCCTTTCTTTGCCTTTTCTCTCTCAGCGCTCCTGCCTCCCACCCTCCTGTTTTCTCATCTTCCTCTCCTCTTCCTCCCAGTCTCCTTCCATCTATCCCATGTCCCTGGCTGCCCTTTCCTCCTCCTTCTCCCCCTCCTCCTCCTCCTCCTCCTCCTACCCCCGCCTCCATCCTAAAGCAGAGTAGCTAATGAAGAGCCCCATTTAGCCGGTGACTTTGGTTCAGTCGGCGCACCGTATCGGCCGGCCTCGGCTGCCGTGACTGGCTGCTGCGGCTCTGACATCACACAGGGGCCAGCTGTTGATTTGGCGCTGTCTCCAAGGCTGGCTGGCTTGATGGGTTGTGGCAGGTAGACTTGTGCTCGCACAGCACTCTCCCTCCC